>VRLP01002526.1:0-85981 GCA_009660295.1 Lophius piscatorius
TCTGCTAAAAAGGAAAGTTTTAAGTCCTTTTTTAAATGTGTCAGTCGTCTGTGGAGCCCTGAGATGGTCAGGGAGGGCATTCCACAGACGAGGGGCAGCAGAAAAGAAGGCCCAATCACCCATGGCGCTGAGCTTAGTTCGGGGAAGGAGGAGGCGGTATGAGTGGGTAGAACAGAGGGATCGTGTTGTTGACATCACTTCGGAAATTATAAGCGATGATCAATATGACTTTTTCCTTTTTTACCCCTCCTCTTATTGATTTGGACAAAAGTAATTTTTTCTTCCACTGTTGTTCAAAGAAATAAGGTACCTCCATGACCCCATATTGCAATTTAATTTCTCAATTGAATATTGCATTTTTTTAATAACATTTTATTTAGACATTGGACATCATGGATGTTTTAACAAATAAAAATGTGGGCAAAATGTATATGTATGTGTTTCAATCAGGATAAAGAGAACTAAGTTAGGCTGAATGCTCTTTGAAACAGACGATAAGTGATGACAGGTCAGAAAGTTTGGCGCTCAGACTCTTCAGCGAGATTGTGATGGAAGGATATCTGAGCGGGGCCTGGATATTTCTGGTGGTGGCTGATGACTCTCCTGAGAGTGGTGAATGATGAACTTGATGGATCTGCAAATACTGGGCAGAGATTACAGTTGTTTCTTATTTACCTCGGCAAAATAAATTATGTTTTCATCACTGTTTATCTATTTGATGGTTAAACAGTTAAATTAATATATAATACATCTTTTTTTTTTAAGAGAGATGGACTTTGGATTGTGCAGGACGCCATCGGATTTGGAAGCAGATCTGGATCCAGGAAACGTTTAAAATATTTAGTGCAGATTTTGTCCTCCTCAGGAGCCCTTTTACTATTGTCCAGGAGTTTGTATTAAATTCCATACAAAGCAAAAATTTATATAAATTATTTTGGAACTGAAGTTTTAAAAATACTACAGCTTCACTCACCACTAAAGAGCTACCAAGTAAAGGGCGGTTTCTGGGCCCAATCACAGACCATGGGATTATGTGCACTTGAAATCCTAAATTGTAAAATGTCCATTTCCATGTATTTGAATTCTAAAAGGAGTGTACAGATTTATTTAACCTTCTCCAGCAAATCCCATCAAGCAGCTCTGATAATTACAATTACACACACACACACAAACATCTTTTTCCCAAGTGGACTGCTGCTTTATGCCCAAGTATGCTATATGGACCCTGACCCGCGTCCTTCTGTGTGGGTTTGCGTGTGATCATTCATTTATTTTCAACATCTGTGAATGCGTTCAGTCTATTTGCCGTATTAGTGTAATCATATGCCATCCGTGTGATCACTGCAAATGGCAATTGGGAAAAAAATGTGAGTTAGTGTGTGTGAGTGTACGAGAGAGAGAGAAAATAGCAGTGCTGTCAGGTATACTTAGCTCAGAGCCCAGTGACGAGTTCTCCTCAGTGGCTGGAGGGATCACAACCCCATTATACACAGTTCACGTACCGACCCCCAATGTGAGAGTTTATCGGAGTCACGGTGTGGTCGGATTGTGTACTTTGTGGATTACACACATATTGTGTGTGCATGTCCAGCCATCCATTCAATTTCTATAATCACTTATCTTTTGCAGGGTCACGGGGACGGTGGAACCTATCCCAGCTGACATTGGTCCATAGGCGGGTAGATCTTGAGGAGGTCAGCAGTTCATAGAGCTTACAAGCAACCATTCACACTCACATTCACACTAACGGACAATTTACACTCACCAATCCCACTATATTACACGTTGTTGAGAGGAAAAGGTAAAAAAAAAGTAAGAAACCGTTAGTTTGGGTAAACCAAACTGTCATTTTGTATTATCTGATGCCCAAATGGTAAATTATGAGATATGAGATAATGAATAGATGACATGAATGGATGTGAGATGAGTACACTCTGAAATAACCTAAAGGAACATTGATAAACAAGATAAAACTTTTTACCATTCCTATCCGTTATGCATCGACTACATGACAGACCACCATGAAACTCCACGGAGGGCTTGAACGTCTAGCAAAATAGAAACCATGAACTTTTGAAGTGGATCCAAATAAAGTGGCAGAACATTTTATTTTTAATTTAGTTGGTACTTCCTTTAACATTATGGAAAAGATATAAAAGTCATACATATTTGCTTAAAAGGCTGAGGATTTGGTGAAAGAGTGGAGAATTTTCCAAAAGAAGGATCCATTTAATTAATGAATTAAAAATAGATCCTGTAAAGGGATGGTCCATGATTAATTCTTTCATTTCCTTTTAGAACTTTGAAGCCAACCATTCAGCACATGTCTTGTGGGAGCATAGGGTTTCATTTAAAAAGGACAGTCGGAGCTTGATGCACCTTTGAATAGATGCATTTTATTTATTCGTCACTGGAAGTTACCCTGATGAACACGGTCTGTGCCTTTAATACAAGCTGCCAGCACTTAAGGACACTTGGCAGCCACATTGTTTCACCAGCTGATTTGTGGACTGCTGTAATGAGACGTGTATTAACCTGTGGACAATTAAGGCCGCCAAGATGAACAGTGGCATTTATGACCAATTATGCATGAGTAAAAGTGGATAATTAAAATTATTTTTTTAACGTTGCTTTCATCATTCAGTGCTGTCGTGAGCTGTATGCAAACGAGAAGAATGTCTGGAGGCTCACTGTCGACTCAGGTTTAGGATACGCCGTGCTTGAAGGGACTGAGCCATATCACATTTTGCCAATTCGGGATCAAATATAATGTAGGCAAATTAAATACAACAGTGTTCTCATCTTAGACTAAGTATTGTTGTTCCTCTACCAAGAATACGGGTTCATTAAAGTATAGTCGGGGTATTATCATTTGGGGAGAAGATCGGGTCACACTCTTTCTTTCTTCTGAAAATCGACAGCACAGAAGTCACCTTTGGGAGAATCTTCATTCTCAAAAACACGACAGCAGGTCCTCCATGCTGTGGAGTCACTCATGGCTAACAAAGAATACATGGATCCAAATCCAACATTTAGCATGTTGCATCTGGATGGATCTCAGCTATGTAAAAATTCACAAACGCAACCAAGTCACACAGAGGAATTATTATGGTGTGTCCCAGACTGTGTATGATTGACGGTTTCCATATATGCTGTTACTCCCATCACACAGGAAATAAAAGCCTGAAGAAATATTTTTACAGACTTAAACGCTCATGAGTGAAGATAGTCTGTCATGCCAGAGGTACTAGGCTTCTTCCAGATTCAACAGAAAGCTAATTATCTCAAATTGTGGATTTGTAATGGAGTGAATGGCATGAGTAAACGAGAACACCAAAAGCTGAAGCTCGGAATATCTGCCAATCTAATTTCAGTTATTTTACTCAGCTCAAACTAACAAAAGGGATGAGGAAAAAAACTAAGAAAACAGTGAATGATGTCAGGGAGGATTTACGGCTGAGCTAGATCTTTTTTTTTTCTTCAATTATTAGCCTTAAATCCTGCTACTCCAGTGCCACCTGACATAAGTTGAGACAAATGGGCACCTGATAATTGCGTGAGGTTTTGAAATTATATAATATAAAACAGTAAAAAGAATCAACCTTCTTAAGTCATTGTTGATATTTAATTGTTTCACAATGATTCAACCAGGGGGTTAATTTTCTGCTGCCCTTTGTCTGTTTGTTTAACTGTTAGCAAGATAAGACAAAAACCACCAACAGGGTTTTTCATGGCTTTGGTAGGAGGACTGGGTATATGAACCCATTAAACCTTTGGGTGGATGCAAATATAGAGAGCATGAATAAGGAGTCAAGAATGTGGTTTCACTTTCTTTATTTAACATTACAAACCAGGGCTTTAAGGAATAGGAACATCTTCTAAAGCCCTAGCAAAGGTCCAGTCTCTCGTATCACTCTTTCATTCACACATGAACTCTGAGTCTAAATTACCGGATTCATAGTCTTAATATCAGCTGTGCTCATCAGGGGGCCCCATCTATCCAATCACATTGACACACCTTCATCATTAGCCTCCATCGTCATCTTACTGCTGTCGTTTTAAATACGACTCTCTCCATCAATCTAGTTCTGTCATGCTGCCAGTATATTTCCCCATCTCCGCCCAGTCTTCGCAGATCCAACAATTTCATCATTTATCAGCCTCAACAGATTCATCAGCCACCACCATCAGTGTCCAGACCCCAAGGGGGAGACATAGCCCGTTGCTGCTCAGAGCAATTACCCTTAGATATCCATCTCTGAACGCCAAAGACTTTCTGACAGACTAATTATCACATATGATCTGTTGAAGTAAACTTTCAACATTCTCTGTCTGATTGAAACCTATTTGCTCATTGATTTGATAACATTAAAGGCTTTCATTTAAAAGCTATTTCAATTTGCATTCAAGCATGGTTGACTAAACAATGTGTGATTATTATCAAGGAGGTTCGGATTGACTAACTATCAATTTTTGCACTTCTAGCTTTTTTATTTCTTCAAAATATTGTCAAATATATGTTTGAATATGCATGAATGTATGATCTGTCTAATCATATCGGGGTTTTCACCTGGGAAACCAAGTAAACCCTCGAAATCTGATCTTGGTTGACTCTGTTTTTATTTTAACTCATTGTGTCGATCTTTAGAAAATGGAACAAATGGCATTTTCTGTTTTCCCAATTTAATCTCCACCCCTGTGTCCTGGCCCACCACTCTTTCACTGGGGACAACCTGATTGTCGGGTAGACAAAAGCCCCCCTTCAAAAAAAGAAAAGATACAACAACAACAAAAAAAACTCAGACAAATACAAAAAAAGGAGAATAGCAAAAGAAGAGAAAAAAAATAAAATGGATAAAAGCTCGGTTTGATGTCAGGACTTTAACTCTTAGTGGAGTATTTCCACAATGTGGCATTAGTACTTTTACGCTGACGTAAAGAAACTAAGTACTTCGTCCTCCGCTGGTCTCCATTGTTTCCCCACATAAGACCGAGGAGGGAGGAAAAATAGAGAATAGTGCGTGTGAGGAAGCTGGAAGGAAAACAATCAGATGCATTTGAGAACAGAACAGTTAGACAGACAGAAAAATACACAGACTTCAGTCAGGCCGTGAGCATGAGTGCTCTGGTTCCACACTCTTCTACTGCCATCTAGTGGAGACAGCAGATGCTTGATTCATATTTGTGCAAAAGGTCAACCCAAATGAATCAAATATGGATTTAAAAACCAACCGACCTTGGGAAATTATTATATTATTACACTTTCAATAATGTAGGATTTAGTCACATGATCTGGTTTTGCCCCACTCAAAGCACTGTCAGCAGGTTAGCTGTGTAACTTTGTAACGTGCCGTATAATCTTACCAGCAGAGACCACTGGATCCAAATAACAATTTTTCCCATTTAATATTAATCTTCATTGACATCCTAAGGTTCAAGCTTTAAGAACATGAGATCGTGGATAACATTTAGCTGTACAGCATGACGCAAGCAACAATGTAAAAAATTGTTGAATTTTACCATTGTTGTCTGCATCTTTAACACGGTGTCATGTAATTAGCTGAGGTTTTTTTCAAGGGAACTACAGTGTCTGCTTCCACTGACTATTAAATTCTGTCTTGGATGATTGCTACAAATAGGCTCTAGCCCCCGTGACCGAGAACAGGAGAAGTGATTACGGATAATGAATGAATGAATGATTGCTGCAAACTTTGGAAACATGAATCCCTGCTTCTTTAGAACCCACACAAAAAGTGAGGAATATGAAATATTGGGCATCTGCATGAAGGCCACAGTCATTAGTTTGCTCTAAATGCAGCTACATTGCAGTAGACACTGTATATCCATAATATTATAACAGGTCTGACCTCAAAGTGGTGAGGTATCTGATACCAAGACGTTAGAACCAGATCATTTCAGTTCCACACGTTGGGAGGTGGGGCCTCCATGGACTATTTGTCCTCATCCCACATTGATTGAATTTGAATTTAGTGGCCAGGTTAACAGCTTGAATTTGTTTTGGCAGGGTGCATTATGTGGATGTCAAAGTAACATCCACATGAATGGCAGGATCCAACACTTCAACACTTCACAAAGCATAGAGTTTATCACGGTGCCATCTCTTCTCCAGGTAAGCAAAGCACACGTACCAGACCATCCACATAACAGACATGGCAACCTTCTTACATAGCTCTGTGGTCCAGTACTGATGCTGACATGTCCATTAAATGTGATTTCAGCTGTGGACAATGGTCAGCATGAGTAATTTCACAGGTCTGTTCCCACACAAGCCCAAACACAGCAAGCTGCAACGCATTTTATGATATGACAGAACCAGTTTAAAATTTTCAGCAATTTGTGCAACAGTACTTCTTCCGTAAGAGCGGACAACACCGGCTATCCTCTACTCCCTACGTGCATTGGTGAGCGTTGGATATCAATGACCCTGACACCAGCTTAATGGTTGTCCTTACTCAGAACACTGCAGACCTTGAGCACCTGATAAGACCTGCAATTTTTGAGATGCTCTAACCCAGTTGTATAGCCGTGAGGATTTCCGCCTGTTGCTCAAATCCTTAGCAGGGCCATTTCTCCTGCCTCCAACACATCAACTCCAAGGATAGAATGTTCAATTGCTGCCTATTGTACGCCACCCACTGAAAGATGCATGGAAGATAATCAATGTTCTGCACTTCATCTGCCATTTGTCCATGTGTGTTGGCTGATCTGTAATATACCGATCTCAACTCTGGTACTTGAGATGATCACAATGTGTACTAACAGTTTCATGAAAGCTGGGTCCAATGAGATTCATTTTATGGATCTGAAAGTGCCCTTGCTGTTGTTTTTGCTGGATGCAGGCTGCTGCAACTACAAGTCGACCTCAGACCAACATGTACAGCAGGTCCTCGTCAAAATGTCCTTTCAATTGTCTGATTGCAAAAAGTTGTTTGAATATTTAATTTTCCCTCACTGTGGTTCACCATCCTTTTAAAGTGCTAAGAACTGGATCGCTTTTAGGAAAGGTCGGTTGTACATTTCCGACACTAGGGGGAGCTTTATCTCCACAGGTTTTTTTAGGTCATAATATCACAACTGTTGGTCCAATTTAGTGAAAATTTGTTGGATATGAATTGAATCAAGGATATTTATATTATGAAAAATACTTTATTGAACATTACTTCCTTGCCATTGATCCAGTTTCGCCCAAATTTGTTGAACAGGCATCAACTCGAGGAGATCTGTCTCGTGTATATATCGGTCCATTATGTTTTGGCATTTCATTCTCCGTTTCATAAAGCAATATTGAAAAACGAAAAACAAGTGGTGATTTGATTTTTTCTTTTGAGATACAAAAATCACAACTGAAAATGCAATGCTGGTAAGACACAGGGGATTGGAGGCTTTTCGATGATATACCCTTGCTGTCGGGAACAACAACGTAGGCTTGGTTTATCTTAATGCATTGAAACGAACAGAAATATGTTTTTAATTCCAGCATTTATTGTGACCATTGAATAAATCCCTTCGAAATCTCAATCACAACAAAAAATGATGACAAACATAAGAAGAGCCTTAAATACCTCAAACGGCACAACAGGTCCCAGTGAAACCTTACACCTTTGTTGTCTTTGTAAGATGTATCACGGGTCTCTGACATGCACACTGGTGGGTTTCCTGTCATGTCATCGATGCTGGCAGGCTGGTGGGTACAGTGAGTGCGTGTGTTTGTGTGCATGTGCGTTTGTGTGTATGTGTGTGTGTGTGTGTGTGTGTGTGTGTGTGTGTGTGTGTGTGGAGCCTGGGAAGGAGCATTCCATCAGTGACAGCTCTCAGCTGTCCTCCTGTCTGCCTCCCAGTCTCTGTCCTCTCCCTCACCAAGAGGGAGTTTGTCTCTTCGTTTTTCTTCCTTTCCCCTTCATTGCCCGTCTCTATGCCTCTCTGATCGCTGACATGCGACGATAAACAGGAGGTTTGACTGTAAGAAAAACTTCCACGTGTGTGAAAAGATGATGCGATGTCAATTTGCTTAGACTGAACACACACAAACTGAAACACACACCCATGCTCTCAGCTGTCTCCCATGCCTTGAAGTGCGCTGAGAGGTTGGGATGCAGTTGGGTGGGGGGAGGTGGATTTGAGAAACCAGAGCTCACTTACTGGCGGATCAACCTTCGCACTACTCACTTCAACTCCAGAGTGAGTGCTCCAGCTCTCTTGCATATGTCTGCATCTTTGTAAAGTTGGTCACAAAGTTCGCCTACGAGCTGCTAACTGGTTAGCGACAGCTTCCAGCGGATGCTGCAGATTTCAGGGCTGTTTCCATAAGCGACAGCAAGCGATATGAACTTTTCTAGGCTCCAGATCTTGCTGGCCTTGGTTTTCAGCGTATTTGCTGGTAAGCACTCCCAGTGTGTAGTGTGTTTATTTGTGCATGCGTTTGTCTTGATATTTTAAACTTCTCAGTTATGTTTGTGAGTTCGCTGTAGCAGCACAGATTGTGAAAACCTCTCATTATCGGTGGCTCTATGTTTCAATAATACTGTTCACTATAAAGAGGGTGAGAATGCCGCGTTCACAAGTCTCAATCAAATGTCAACAAATTTAACTTTTTTCAAAATCAGAGGAAAATGTTTTCTTTATGATAGATTTTTCTTAAACAGATTCGACAGCAGGGATTCTGTTCCTCCTAAAACCCGTTTGAGACTTAAGTAAAACACACTGATATTGACTTGTGACTACAGTGGGAGGAATGGAGGGATTGGGTGAGATCTGAGGCTCAGGAAACTTAAATGACACTTATGCAAGATAATTTAGACAGCCATTGTTTTGATCAGTCAGACACAGATGGGATTATATGTGGTTGTTTCTCTTTAGAAGGGGAAAAAGGTCTAATGTTAAACATTCTAGTAGCTCCGACACTAATGTATTTCCGACACTAAGGGGAGCTGCGTCCTCAACTGATCCAATTTAGTCCAAATTTGGTGCATATCAAATCGACTCAAGGAGATCCATCTATTATATTTTACTCTAGTAGTTCATATGTTACTCACTAGAGGGAGCCTTTTTAAAAATTAAAAAAAAACACTGTTTTCCGGACATAACTCAAAAACTATGTTGTGGATCATTTTAAAGTTTAATAGACCTTAAAGTGAGGAAGAAATGAATTGATTTTGAGAAGGTCAGTTTATAGTGCTGAAACTGTGGGAGCTTTAGCTTCAACAGTTTTCGGCCCACCATTTCCTAGTATTCACTAGGGGGAGCTCATCTTTAGTAAAAACACTGTTTTTTGGATATAATAATTGTTATTCAGTTTAGTTAACACTTGGATTATATGAATTGACTCGAAGATATCTATCTCGTATATACCCTATATTTCATTCTAATAGTTTGGATCCTACTCAAAAGGGGGTGCTCTTTTACGAGTAACACTGTTTTCAGCAAAATCTTCCTTATTCTTGGTCCGATTTAGTCCAACTTTTTGCTGAATATGAATCGATTTAAGGAGCTCTATCTTTTAAATTTTCGACTCTACAAATTCATATTCTAATCACTTGGGGGAACTTTCTTTACGAAAAAACACGTAAACAACAGTTCTAATGTTTTGGCTGCAGGTTGTATAGACTAGTGCATTTAGGGACAAAATAACCAGGCAGTAATCTTTAAATGTAAGTATTCCAGTATAGTCATTACCTGAGAAACTAAAGTGCTCAAACACAATGATGCAACACTCGCACAATGCCACCTTAAAGCAGACCAGAGCGTTGAGTAACAGCAACAATGGACAAAAGCTGTTAAAGGGACATCACTTATGCAAAAAAGATTTTACTGGGGATTTGTCTGGTCACATGAGGAGCTCGATCCTGCTCATGAATCATGTGTGATATTCTGCATCTTTAGAGCATCTCCAGAGATAAGCGTGTGTTAGTATTTGTCCTCCAGAAATCCTAAAAATGGCAGCTCTGCATGTTAGCATTCCTCGCTGGATTCACATTTAAGCCATTTACTGTAACTGATGTCAAAAGTGATTTATATTTATCAGTTGAGTGGGTTTGGTTCTCGTGTCTTTGATCAAGGACACCTGTACAGGACAGATTCTTGCTGATGTGCAAATTGTCCATGGGACGGAGGGTACAGTGTGGACTTTGTAAGTCATCCATATTCCTTTGCTCAATCACCTCTTGAGTGATTTTCTAAAATTGAAACACATCTTTCATCTTTTTTTTCATTTACTGTTTACTGCAAATTGATACCGTAAACATTGATTAGATGTTCATACCTATGCATTTATTTAATAGACAATAGTAATTGCAATTGGTATATCTACAGTAGAATGAGGAGAAAAGCAAATTAACTAATTTACTGACTTAATGAAAACATCTACTTGATACCAAATTGATTTACATAATCTCAAGGTTTGAGTGGATCCTGTCATTTCATGTAATTTAAGTTTAAATGGAATCAGATAGAGGGAACAAAACACGGGGAATTCTCCAGTATCCTCTGTGTTGATCACACTTAGAACCCTTGAGTAAAATCTAACACTATCCAACTTTTACTACTGGCTGTTTAAAATCTTGAATTTGGTATTGAAATACACAGAATATAGTTAGAATGGAGTCAAAGAACACTTTCAATTTTGCGGATCTAAATTGACTTTGTAAAATAATAATAATAAACATCAAATATGACGAGATGGAAACACTTTCTTTTCCCTCTCAGTGGATAAAAGAAATTATCAATAATTTCTAGCTTAAAAATAAAATGACTAATTACATTGAAAGGTTCTTCCAACAAATTATAAAAGATATTGATGCCTTTTTAAACTACCCTTATAAGATGGTTATGAATTGTTTATGCTTAGTTTATAAACTAAGTGGTATAAACCGTTTTTTCTTTTCCATCAGCCAACATCCTTGGTGTTAACTGAGTGGATTCTTAACCGAAAAGACGCTGCAATCCAGTCAGAATGTTATCTTATAATTGTAGAAGCAAGTTAGCCAATGTGTGTCAAATTGACTGACTTACATAACGACTGATAATAGGACAGCACAGCAAGATCTCAGATTTGAGAAAATAGTGCTGCAGTTAGTAGACATTGCCAAATAGTAAATTAAAACAATATTATTGTTTATAATAATTTAGAAATGATTTGGAAAGTATCAAGTTATTATACAATTATTAACATGTATAAATTGTTTATGAGGGCAATCTTTTTGTAAATTTCTTACCAAGTTCACTGTTCATTTTGAAATATGACCAAGCTGACTGTTGGTGTTGTGTCTTCCTTATTGTCCTTGTTGATGTTTTTTTTTTTCTTTCTACCATACATCGTAATGAAGACTGACACTGTCAATCAAATATGTTTTAACATTTTCAAATTGTTTGGAAAAAAACCAAAACATAAAAAAACTAATAAAACAGCAGTTTTCATGCAAGTGTTTAAATAACTCCATTATAAAGGAATGCTTTTATATTAAAAACAGCTGCTTATTTATTTTTCTGATAATTAGAGCCTTCACCAATTAATGTTCATGTGCCAGACTTTTTTTCCTCATTTATTTCATTTTCTTTGCTTAATATTTAGTTTTTACTATAATACACATTCATTGTCTGAGCAGAAAGATACTAATATTGTTTTAAATGCAAATTCAATATTTCGTCCTTTCCAATTGAGTGGTTTGTTCGCTGGCGAATTTTATGAAACGTTGGTGACAAATTTATGTGACTGTCAGATCGAGGTGGCGTGTCAGGATGAATGGGCGCAGCTTGTTTGCCACCATTTGGACATTATCAGCATCAATGCAGAAGCGCAATAAAAACGGTAAATCATGTGAAGGTCTTTATATCCCGATGCTGCACATCCACCCTGAAGAATATTTACTCGCAGGAGCATGTCGGTGTATCACAGCGATTATTCCAGGCTCTAAACTGGATTTCTGTATCTCAGGTTAAATAATATAAGATCTTCAGACAACCAACTCTTAGATCTAAATCCTCTTAAGGGATTTACCTTCAGTGGTTTATGATGTGATCAGGTTAAACTACCTTTGGTGAGGTAAAAGAAACATTTCGAGTCTGAAGAATGAAGGTAAAAGCGCTTCAGATTCAAAGCCTTAAATTAGTATTCAGACTACAGATTCAATGGTGAAACCTACTCATGTCAATATTCTGTAAAATAAGTATAGATAATATTACAGCTGAATTTTCTTCCATATAAATGCCCATAAAGTAATATCAGTGTGGTATAAGAACCATCAGACATTCCCGTCATTAAAGGTATTCACCAACAAGAAGGTAAATAAGCTAAGTGTAATAACCATGACAAATTGGCACTCTTTAACCCCCTGAGGTCGGAGGTCACGCAGGCGTGAACCTTAAAACCTCATATACCATAGTACATGTGTGACCTGACAATCACTCCTTCCCTGTAACATACTGATCTCCAGAACATGCCAGGTTAAGGTTAAAGGGCATGCCAGCGTGATAAACAGGGTTAACCAGCCACCCCTGGTGTCTGGAGGGAACAGAAGTGACTCAAATAACATTGGATTTATGCGCTTTTATATAAATACTAGGGTGCATTTATTCAGTCAACAGTTAGAGAAGCATTATATCCATGATTCGATGGTTGAACAGAGAACAGATATTTCACATTGAGCACAGCAATAACAATGGATAACATGAAGGAACAGGTCCCTATCATGCTGGATAGCGATGCAACAACAAGTAGCTCGGTCAAACTTGCCATATATTGTTTTTAAAATGTAAGATTTTCAATACTTAATTTCTTCATGAGCTCGTGTATATTAAAAAAAAAGACATTCTCTTCCCCCCCTAGCTCACAACTGTGTTATGAAAACCATTTTTCAGCGTTGTTACTAGAGCATGTATTTTGAGAGAAATTACATCATGGTCGCTGGAGAAAGAGCCGCAGAGTTTTAATCAAGACCACAATATATTTTTTTCAGCGTCAGAAATCGTCCACTGCACCTTTAAGCCTTAACAAACAGTCTGTCTGGGCAAGAGAGGAGAGAGATCCAGCTTATGGAACCATGCAAACCCAGAATGGAGTTCAGACACCAATCCTTGCTTCCAGTCAAAGCAAATTAAATAGACAAAACGGGGCGGTCACGACAAGAGAAAAAAGGGAGGGGGTATTTTTCTCACAGCCATAAAGAGACATCGTCGGTGCACCAATGTTCCAGATCAGACTTTCGTACTCGACAGGAGATCCTGTGTTCCAAGCCAACAGAGGCAGATTGTGTTACACAATTGATGCATTGAGCTCAGTTTAAGTCATAGTTAATGGACGATGCTTCTCGAATGTCACATCTTTCATGTGACCAATTGTTCACCATATTACCTATATCATATTGTTGCTGATATTTCAAGTCACCACATCGATGTAAAATTGCAACAGGGTAATTTCCTAAGAACAAGCAGAGTCTCTCTGAATGGCGGTGAGACTTTCCAGAATACCTGAGTAATACACAAAAGTGTAAGTTTTAAGTGATGATTTTATTAAAGTATGCAAACACCTTAAGTATTTGCCCCCTGAACTCAGTAGTTGTTTGTGCCATCATTAAGTGCAGATCTGTCTCTGACCTCACTGCGGTGGAACTTCAGCCCACTGTTCTCTGCAGAACTGCTTTAGTGCTGCCAAAATAGAGTGTTTGTGAGCATGAACTGCCCTTTTCATGTTCCACCACAGCATCTCAACATGGTTCAGGTCCAGACTTAGACTAAGCCACTGCCAAACTTCAATTTTCTAAAAAATTTTGAATCATTTAGAGGTGAACCTACTTTTCTGATTGGCATCATTGTCCTGCTGCTTGACCCAGTTGTAGTTGAGCCTCACCTCACAGTCTGTTGACCTGATATTCTCCGCAGGATTTTCTGGTAGAGAGAAGAATTCCCCGAACTATGGCAAAATGTTGTCACTTAACGCAGCAAGCATTCCCACAACATCACACGGTCACATTCCTCCATACCCAAATCACTGACGGTCATCCAGGGTGATTTTTTTTTCTGGCAAAATTCAGACAAGCCTCTGTGTTTTTCAGTGTTAGCAGTGGATCTTGTCTTAGTTTAGTTTAGAGGGGACTGTAGGTCCTTGAATGTTTTCTTTGGCTCTAACCTGACTTCCTGAATGACCCTTTGCTATCATCTTGTAAGAACTTTTGGGGAAGGTAGGTAACTTTCTGAGAAGGCTCAATATTTTTCCAAGTCTTCTAGATAATAGATAATGTCTTCTTAGTGGACGATGTCTCTTGCTTTGGAGTCCCAGAGCCTTAAAACAGTTGTGTAACCCTTCTGATACTACTGCATTTCTACCACCCTCAACTTCCTCAACTGGTCTTCATTATAGTTTCTAAGGGGGAAAAATACTTTTTTCACACTTGTCCAGATGGTACGAGATGTAATTTTTGGTCCAGTATATTATTATTGCAAATTTTCATTAAGTGTTTGTTGAGATTGCCTTTGTAGTATGTTATATATTGTATATTTGTATAACCTCCCTTGTAAATTTCTGTTAAAATGTCTTAATTCAATTTATTTACTTTCTACTACAGCATTCTTACAGTCTCCTCGTGTGACGTACTTCGCCTTCGGTCAATGTATGCGCTTAGATTCCTCACGTCCTCATGGACTGAAATGACCCTCAGAAGAATCTTAACATTCACCGTGTTTTGTTGTTGTCCTTCCTCTAATAAGTGGCAAAAAAAAAAAGGGAAGGAGCATCAGCTGTCTTATTTTGAAGAGGTGGTCCATCCGTAAATTAGAGCGCAGTGGGCATTGATTGACAGCTCCAAGTGGCTGATCCGCTCCACTCGTCTATTTTTGTTCGTGACCAGATCAAAGTGTGCTGGTGGGACAACAGGCAGGGAACAGGAAGAGCCAGTGACAGATGGAGACAATGGCTGACAGCCAAAGAAATGAACATCACTGAACTCATCTTACACATCTTTAAGATACCAATAGAAGTGTGTGTGTGTGTGTGTGTGTGTGTGTGTGTGTGTGTGTGTGTGTGTGTGTGTGTGTGTGTGTGTGTGTGTGTGTGTGTGTGTGTGTGTGTGTGTGTGTGTGCGTGCGTGCGTGCGTGCGTGCGTGCGTGTGTGTGTGCGTGCGTGGCCTCCTCTTGCCGGCTAAATGAAACAAGATCCTCGCCTTCTCAGATCAGGCTGAGTGTGGACCGCCAGCACATTTCAGAAATAACATGTAAAGGATGTAACTTGGGTCACAACCTGGCTAGCATCAATATGTTAATCTGCTGTGTCATATTAAATGTTACGAAACATTAAGGTGATGCAACAGCCTTCTTGTAATGTGAAGTATAACCAACTTCACTAGTAGTGCCCACACATGATAAAACATCGACCACAATATATTCTTGCTTGAGGCACATAATAAATCCAACAATCTGTTTTGAAACCAATATTTCCACACGAGTCAATTGATTTCTTGATTGGTGGGAATGCTGTTGGGCCAAGGGTTGGGTTGTTTTACTACTGCAAAATGAGTTGATCCAAAAAACACAGTTTTCTGTGTCTTTGATGAGCTGAACATTACATATATTGAATTTGTAGAGTTTCTTTTTCAGTGTCATCTGATATGATGGCATTCTCTTTTATTAGGTTTTTACAGAGCTCTTTGGGGAATCAGGGTAAAATCTTTATAGAACATATCATGTATGGGCTTGTAAAGCTATGCTTTGAGTAAGCTAGCTTGTATAAGGAAGTGTTAAATGAAGGTTAATTGCTGTGAACTCTGACTGATCCAGACTTAATGTCAAGCGGATTGGCCGGGAGATGATTTTGCCAAACTCTTAGCACTCAGATTAGACTCGCTCCAAGGACTTAAACAGGAAGAGATTGGATCGCAGCACTTAGCACACAGGATTTTCACCCGTATGGAATGTAAGTCACTTGACTGCTGTTGATATGTCTGCATCAACCTTTCCCTGCCTCTCCCTCAACTGATGACTCCCCCTTCTTCCTGTCCTCCTCACTTCCTATAAATTCTCTCACAGCCACAATGACGGGTTTCAGGTTGCTGGCTGTAAGCCTCACAAATGTTTGGTCTGTGATTCACGGTGTTCCGTCACTTCAGCTGTGAATTCAGTCCTGGTGTGGACCCTTTGTGGTGACAGGAGCGTCAGCTGGCTATATCAACACACTCTCTGTGTAGCTCACCCAAAATATGACTGTTTACGAACGTAACAATGCATTGTAAAAAAAAAAAACCATAATAGGCTATAATACGGATATTTGTTCCAGGTGAAGTCTGAATTTATTTTCACATACCCTCAAACTTCCTCGAGAACGACACTCATCAAGAAGAATGCGTAAGAACATAAAGTTTGACTGCCTTGTTGAACTTTTTTGTATGTCTGTTTGTTGCAGGTCCAGCCGTCTGCTCGGAGGATGAGACCAAACTGGTGCAAACGCTGTTTACTGGATACAATAAGGTGGTGCGTCCTGTGAACCACTTCAGCGATGCTGTCGTGGTCACCGTGGGACTGCAGCTCATACAGCTGATCAGTGTGGTAAGGGACCGAAACATTTTCCGGACAGAGAAACTCAAAGTAGAAGAAGAAAAAGATTCTGCTTTGTGCATTAAGACATTCAAATCTGCCAATGCCTTATATATTGACGTGACTCATAATCTTCGTCGGTAATGAAGATAATGTCGATTCTATTTTCATTCAAGATGCTCTGTACTCCGCTATCCAAAACAAGAAAAACTCTACTCAACTAAAAATGTCTAATACTTAATCCGGTACATGTAGAACAGTGCATTAAAGGCCCTCATCAGGGCATACAGTCCATGTAGCCTTGGGGTATTTGTATGTGATGATTTCTTTTATTGAAAGTGGCTCACCGTTTCCATAACAGATTCGATTTTTGAAGATCTTGCAACAGGACATCATTCTGTTAACTGCAAACATTAATCCTGTCTGAAGTTAACTATCTGAAGCCAGTGGCATAGTTGATAGAAAAAGTCCATAGACTAATTCCTCATTGACAAAGCTGTGGTCAACCAGTTGATGTAAAAAAAAGACAAAGACTTGCACTGGATCAACGTTCTACACAACCTCTACAGTACCCTCAAGAAACAAGGGTTACTTAAATGGAATTTAACACACAAAGAGAGTACTTTACAACTTGACAAGATGGCCAAAATGATGCAATATAGTCAGGAATTTTGTCTCACTACTGTATAAAACACTAAAACTATCCCTCGCTTGAATTTAAGCGCCGCCAGTAAATAACCACAAAAGTTAATGCAACAAGGCGACAGTGATGTCACTTCAAGGTTATTAATGCATTCAATAACTTCAAGGCTATTGATTTTCGACAATCAAGATTCAAGGAATACAAGAGGTTTATTGTCATGTACACAGTGAAATAAAAACAGCGGTTTACATCTTGCAATGAAATTCTTACTTTGTCTGTCTCCCTTCACACGAGACAATAATAAAGATTGAAATAAAGATAACAACCCATAGTAAAGAAATAAATTAAAAACCTGAGTTTAAAAGGAACCTGAGTTTGGGAAAGGTCAGTCGTATATTTCCTACACCAGGCTTTATCTCCAAAGGTTTTCGGGCCATAATATTTCAGCTGATTTAGTTTAAATTTGGTGCATATCAGTCAGGGAGATTGCTTGTACAATGCAGGTGATTGGAGAATTTTTAGGGATATATCCTTGTTGTCAGGGACAACAGCATAGGTATAGTTTATTTACTGGTTTTCATCTTTCTTTTGTTGAGTTGTTTTATAAGCAAAATATTAAAGAAAATTGTAAAAAATAAATAATAAAAAATCATAATAATATATATATGTGTGTAATTAAATGACATAAAGACACTATGTCAGCATAATATGTGTGTCCATTTTTGTGTTTGTACTTTAATAAATGGTCAGACTGAGCATTCAAAGCCAGCATTCACCCATTCACATCCATTTTCATACAGTAGTGGAATAAGCTACAATGCAAGGTGCCATGTGCTCATCTTTATATAATTATATCTATATTATCATCATTATATGACTCCTTAGCGCCTGGTGACATAATCATAGAACGCTGTCCTTTGTAGCTTTAACAGCATATTCCTTGTCGATTCTAAAAAAAAAAAATCTCTGTAAATAATAATTAATAATCTGTCCTCTTTCTTACTCTGCATCTATCAGGATGAGGTTAACCAGATTGTGACCAGTAATGTCCGTCTCAAACAGGTAAATGTGTTATTTTTAATGATTCCAAAACAATAACCGCATAGCAAACCATTTCATAAAGAAATCCCGGAAACATGAATTTCAACTTCAATGATATGCGCTTGCTAATTGTTATCTAACTGGTAATGATTTATTATTATTTTCTATATAAGAAGGAAGGTTTTCTCTGTTACTGTTACAAGTAGTGCTTCAAGGTTGCTGATATTTGCTTCAGATTTGATGCTCTACGGCATGTAAATTAAGGCTGTCAGGGGTTCTACCTACAAGCACAGTATTTCTAGTCATGCCATTTAAATGTTAAATAATCTTATAGCATAATTGAGGTAGATTATTTGAACACATGACGACTTAACGACTCAATCAGTACATTTGTAAACCAGCTCTTCTTGCATTTGCACCCCAGCAATGGACAGATGTGAACCTGAGGTGGAATCCAGATGATTACGGGGGCATCAAGAAGATCAGAATACCTTCAACTGATATATGGAAACCTGACCTGGTGCTATACAACAAGTATAAACACACACCCTCCGTTTCCGCATATCTTTAATGTCCTTAAACGTCTATCTTCTCCGGTCACGCTCTTCCTCTGCTTCTCCTCTGCAGTGCTGATGGTGACTTTGCTATAATCCATGAGACTAAAGTCCTGCTGGAGCACACTGGGATGATAATATGGAATCCTCCAGCCATTTTTAAGAGTTACTGTGAGATTATTGTCCTCCATTTCCCATTTGACCTGCAGAACTGTAGTATGAAATTGGGGACGTGGACATACGATGGACGGCTGGTCGCTATCATCCCAGTGAGTATAATTAATAAAGGTTTAGAATCATACTGAGAAATTAGCAAAAAATGTCGTGATTAACCCTTACATATCCTTATTGGTTATTTTAAGTTAGCCCTCGCCTCATTTACATAACATGCCATTGTAGCCATTTTAAGTTTTTAAAATGGCTACAATACAACTATAGTTGTATTTGCAAAAGCTTGGTTTCTGTGGACAGGGGACGCCTCAAATACTGTATGTCCAGTGTGAGAAACATTATATATGTTACTATGTGAGTAATCTGTGATTAAACACAGAACATATCAATTTTTCTATCATCACCTGTTTTGGTTTTTTTTAGATTGAAATAGGCTATAACATCATTGTATTACTGCAACACCATGAAACAAATCAATCAATGAGTTTTCTCAGAAAATCTTTGATAACTGCTGCATCACATTTGATAGAAATAACACAAAGTTCTTGTTAATATGCAACACAATATTTGTGGTATAGGACCAAGATGACTCTCCATTTGGACCAGTTGGATAGACAATTTGCTAAAAATGGGATTTTGACCCCGGTGGGGGATCGTGGCATCAAAATACCACATATGTCCACTAGAGGGAACTATATACACGTTTTAACAAACTTTGGCAGTGACATAAATCAATTATTTTACTTACATCTAGCATTGTGCACAGAAACAAAATTGCAAAAACTACGTAGGTGCCTGATTATGGGCCTGTTGGGAAGAAGGGATTAATCTTTGTATTACAATTCTCCTATTTGTAGGACAGTGATCGGCCTGACCTGAGTAACTTCATGGAGTCTGGTGAATGGGTGTTAAAGGACTACAGGAGCTGGAAACACTGGGTTTACTACACCTGCTGTCCCGAGACACCCTACCTAGACATCACCTACCATTTCCTGATGCTGCGGCTGCCTCTCTATTTTATTGTCAACGTCATCATTCCCTGCATGCTCTTCTCTTTCCTCACCGGACTGGTCTTCTATCTGCCGACTGACTCTGGTACGTAGATCCTGGTGGCTTTTGGAGTCAGTATGAAGTTTTGCCATCATTTTTCAAGGAAATATTGATTCCGTTAGCAGAAAAAATCCCGCTGACCTTACATTGTGGGAATGCAGAGGGTTTATGCTCTAACGTATTGTTAAGCAGTTAATACTGATTACTTCTTTGCAACATCTCAGAGGGACATAATCTACCACAGAGCATTTGCCCTCTTTAATTTATGAGCATTTATGTTAAAGTTGAACTGACAGATACAGCTTTAAAAATGTGTAAATTGAAGAAAAAAAAGTGCGATGTGAAAAGTTCTTATACAGCATTAGATGAGCAAATTCTGCCGATGATTTTGACATCTTGAGTGAGTAGGATTGGCCCAAAGGTATCTGGAAAAAAAAATTTAAAATTTTTTTTAGGGAGTTTAGCAAAAGTCACAAATTGTAACTTTTTTCAGGGCATTGAAGGAAAAATAATGAAGAAATAAGGGATTTAAATAATTCATAATAATAACATGTTTATAACATCCCACTGATATAAATGATTAAAATTTTTGTGGCCGTGTAGTAGCTGGAATTCGCAGCAGACATTGCGATTTCTTTGAGATTTGTTTGTTTCCGTTTTTGTTGCAGTATTCTTTTTAGGTGAGGCATGGAGAGTCCTGATGTTAATGCAGTCTGAACGTCTGTGTCCCATCTCTCTAGGTGAAAAGATGACTCTCTCCATCTCTGTCCTGCTGTCTCTGACTGTCTTCCTGCTGGTCATCGTGGAGCTGATCCCCTCCACGTCCAGCGCCGTTCCTCTCATCGGCAAATACATGCTCTTCACCATGGTGTTTGTCATCGCCTCCATCATCATCACCGTCATCGTCATCAACACGCACCACCGCTCTCCGAGCACGCACACCATGCCTCCCTGGATCCGCAAGGTTTATGTTTTGTTTCTAACTATATTCATCAATTTGTGATATATATTTTAACATCAACAGCAAAAAAAAATGATTTTAACCAAAAACAAGAATTAACTGACACCTGTGTCTCAGGTCTTCATTGAAACCATTCCCAACATGATGTTCTTCTCAACAATGAAGCGTCCCAGTCAGGAGATCCGGCAGAAGAGGTTATTTCCTACGGACATGGACATCTCTGACATCTCAGGTGAGGCTGTAATTGAGTGACAGATTCCAGGAACACAGGAGGATGAGGAGGATGGAAAGATGTTCTATACTGTGAGCATGTCAGTGTTTCATGTAGGAGTTCTTATCTCAGACCAGGAGGTTATGTTGTGTCCAGTGTTTGTAAAAATAATAATACATTTAATTTATAACGCACTTTGTCTGTGTTTTTGACTTACCTTTGTCTGTGTTTGTGTTTGTCATCTGGCTTTTTTCTGTGGGATGAAAATTTTGCACAAAATCGATTTAATGGT
Source organism: Lophius piscatorius (assembly GCA_009660295.1). Classification (NCBI taxonomy): domain Eukaryota; kingdom Metazoa; phylum Chordata; class Actinopteri; order Lophiiformes; family Lophiidae; genus Lophius; species Lophius piscatorius. Next base: position 21,461 of record VRLP01002526.1, read on the forward strand.
GGAGTTAGGAATTTGGGGTTTTAAACATTGCAAGAACAATGTTTTTTCATTATTTCACGTTTAATTCAAGAACAACTATAGCTTTTGATGAAATTATGGAAGAGTGTTTGAGAACATGGTAGAATACGGTCCATACTTTTTTGGCAGACCTGGATAAAGGCTCAGTTCCAGGAGATTTTTCTTCTCATTCTTTGACATTGTTACATAAAGTGTGTTTTTTCATTTGATGAAACCTGGTAGAAAAGTTGGGCATGGAGCAAGGAAGACAACCCTTACATTTTGGGGGAGGAGTTTATTTTATTTTTCTTTGGCATGGCAAAACATGACTTTTTCATCCATTTCCATTTTTTATACATAGACTACTACAGATTTTGATGAAACTATGATACGATGGTTGAGCATATGGCTGAGAATTTTGTTTAGTGCATTGCCAGAAGTTTTTTTTCACTTTCTTGAGATAAGGCTTCTTTCAACATTTCCATCTACTTTATTACATAATGAATATTTGATCATAATAAATAATCATAATAATATCTGATAATTTATTTATCCTGGGGGAAATTCAGTTCTCTGTGTTTGACCCATCCCCGAGGGAGCAGTGGGCAGCTCCTGTGAAGCACCCAGGGAGTGTATTGGGTTCAGGGTTCGCTGTAGGACCCTACAACATCCAGACTAGCTGGGGCTCAAACCAAACCTTCTAATCCTATGATTGGGAGACGGCCGCTCTACCCAATGAACTACAGCCGCCCAAAGTGATCAAACCTGGTAGAAAGGTTGGTTCCAAACAAGGAGGAAACTTTTTAACTTTTGGGTTAGACCCACATACAAGAGCGATTCAGGAATTTGGTATTACTTTCTTTAACATTCACCATTTTCTTCTAATACGCATCAACAGCTCTATGTATTTCGATTAAACTTGTTGGAAAGATTGAGCATGTGGCGAGGATGAATACTTTTTTGGGGTGTATATGTATAAAGCAATGCAGTCTGGAGTTTAGTTTCAACTTTGGAAGCATTGCAAGATTGGGCTTTTTTCCCCATTCCATCTATTATGCAATGAATTTCTTATTGGACCTGATGGAAAGGTTGGGCTTGTACTAAGGAATAAACCCCTTAAATTTTCAGGTGGACCCAGATAAAAAAAAAAGAGTTTGGAATCTGGCATGACTGTCTGACAAATTGCAAGATTGGGCTTTTTTCAGCATTTCCATCTTACTATTATCCTTCAGCTATGAGACAAATTTGACTTAACACAATAGAAGTGTTGAGCAAGTAGCAAGGATGAACTCCTTTAATTTTGGAGCAGTCCTGGATAAAGGAATCAGGAATTGGGTTTCACTTTCTTTAACATTGCAAGGGAAGGCTTTTCTGCCATTTCCACGCATTTTGACTTCCATGTCATGTAATCCTGATGCCTTGGATGTTTTATGGGAAAATGAGCGGCCTTTGCTGAGGTAAACCCTCTTGAGCGCCTAATTGCCTTTATTATCATCATTATATTTGTCAGTCACAGAGATTCTAACATTTTACAAGAGATGTGAAGACACACTAATTAAAATGTGAAATGCACAAATGCACGAGTAAGAAGCCTTAACTCCCTGTCAACCCATGTATCCCGCTCTCTCCTCTACAGGCAACCCCACTCCCACAAGTGTCACCTACCAGTCCCCCATTGCTAAAAACCCAGATGTTCGCAGCGCCATTGAAGGGGTGAAGTACATCGCTGAGACAATGAAATCCGATGAGGAATCTAACCATGTAAGACAAAGCCTGCATGATTAATGGTTACAAATGTTTATATGCAGGTATAAAACTCTGCTGCTCAGTAAGTCATATCCTCCACTACCAATGCTGTGGGGAAGGGGACAGAGGTAATGGAACGATAAGAAGGGATATACCTGGATAGACCTTATGTCTGTAACAAACTTGCTGTGTTCTGCCAGTCCATCTCCATCTTCATCGTATCATTATATGTCATTACATGTCTGCATGACTGGGTGTTTGCATATATGACCAAACCCTAACTGGTCCCGTCGGGTCCTGCTGGGATCGGGCAAATATTTTACAAATATTTTCTAAATATTTGTCTGATTGACAAACATCTCTCTCAAATATCTTTCATGGACACGTCTGGGAAAGCCTTAGTGTGGTTTGGACCCGGGGTTCATGCGCTCTTATTTTCACAGTAATATAATGCTGTGTCGGTTGCTGCTATGAGCCATGGGGAGACAATATTCCGGTTTCTGTCAGGAACAGGAACAAATATTTGATATATTTACGCATGATATGTGTAGCCTGCAGCAAAGTTATTACAACTCTAACATAATGAAGAAATAGATTACTCCATAAAAGTTTTCACCTGCCCGTGCCCTTCAGCAATCAGCAAAGTGCTGGGATAGTTCTAGGAATTTTAAAATGGGTTGGCGAGGGCCCAGGGGGGCAAAGATATAAGTAAAGGTGACCACAACACACCGTTAAAATATTTCTAATATTTATTGATAATGTATTAGCAATTAAGTAAAACTATTAACATAATGTATACGATCATATTTTTAATATTTTTCCGACCATACATCTCAGGGATGTGTGTGTTAATTGTTAAGTGTCTATCATTTCCAATAGGAATTTTGTTCTAGATTCCAGGGAAACCCTATTTCATTCTGCTTGCACTATCGTTGTCTGTACAGCAAAATTACAATAAAGTTTTAAAATTTTGGGAGTTCAATCAGGGGGATTGCTTGTACAACGCAGGGGATTGTGGGATTTTAGGGGATATATCCTTGTTGTTGGGACGACAGCACAGGCCTAGTAGAATACTCAAATTGTTTATATCTCTCACATGGTTCCTCATCTCATCTTTTTCCCAGGCGGCAGAGGAATGGAAATTTGTCGCCATGGTTCTAGACCACATCTTGCTCTGTGTGTTCATGGCCGTGTGCATCATCGGAACAGCTGCTGTCTTTGCCGGGAGACTCATTGAGCTCAACATGCTGTAGGACGCGGACCCCCAAACAGGCACCGTCTGAGTTGATTTTTAAAATGCTGTAAAAGTTTGTGTATCTGAGTCTGGTGATCTCAGCGGGTCATACTTGAAGCTGTTCTTGTGACTAAAGTTATTTTCTATTGTTGTAATTGTTTCGTTTTTTTTGTTTTACAGCATTTTGTTACTGCAATTCATTCTGGTGGTTTTCTGTGAGCAGAATTCATTACACATACGAATGCACCACACTAGTAATAACTGGCTTGTTTTGTTTTTTGGCAGCTGGATCTAAGGTTTGGGTCAGTGGACTTCATTAAATGTTAACGCAAGAAAGAAAACTTGAACAGCCCGATGTTTCCATAAAGGGCGTGTCCAGAATTTTTGGGCTTATGTAAGAATGGCATCATGAGGCTACACGCACATATCAGAGTTACTTTATTATTTTCTTAATCTACTTCAATAACCAACATAACAGCATCAAATGGCATCTGCTTTTTTAAAGTCATAATAACATCCAAAGCAAATCACAAAAATAGCATATTAAGCTTCCGTAATTGAGTTTTAAATCCTCAAAATGATCTTTGGACGTAAGGTCCCACCTCTCACTGGGGAGATATACTGTATGATAATAAGGTGGCCAATCAGATTTGAGGAGTGGCTAGTGCCCACCCTTGCCTCCCATCTTGACACGCCCCTGTTCTCATGTCAGATATGCAGACGGTTCACCCTCTATTGCGTTGAGTTTTTAACACTTAAATTTCCACGTGTAAAATTCAGGGGGTATATAAGATTCATTCTTTAAATAAATGGAATATAATATTCATAACTATGTTTTTTCTATGTATTTTCACCTGAAAGTATTTTTTTTTAAATGTATGTTCAGAAAAAGCCCTTTTTATCTCCTTTTATCTCCATTGAGCTGGTCCATAGAGAGGCCACCACATTTGTACAGATCTCTGGAGAGGGATTTTGAATTTTAAGTTGTTACTGTGTTTTGACAAATGGAGGATCATATTTATTATTTAGTACAAGAAAAAGCAACAGAGTGCCAAGCTTTCTAAGCCAAGATTATACTTTTAGATATAGAATACTCCGGCAGCCCGGAGGCGGCTCTGCATCGCCAGCCTCCTTCCCAGCAGCTGCACAAGCGAGGAGGCTCGGTCGCCGGTCGCCAGCAGAGGAGGGGAAGGAGAGTGTTTACAGCGCCGCCCCCAGGCCAAATTTTACACAGTGGACCTTTAAATTGGCTTAACTAATTGAAATAATTGAAAACTTTGCACATTTTACCGACTAGTTGCTGCATATGTGCATAAGCGTTAAGTACTGTGAAATACACGTTTTCTGTTTAAAAAACTAATTTTATGCAAATCAAGATGAAACAAATCCTATTTTATACTTGGTAAAAGGCATAACTAAGTGTTCATGCAGATAAATGAATATAAGTTCAATAAATATTCAATAGCTACTTTTTTTAATGAAATTCCTATTCTCTTTCAAACAGGATGTCCAAGTCATGTGTCGCGGTGAGCATTTGCCCTATCAAAGTAAAAGTCCCCATTTACAAACCTAAACACATTACTCACTTTTAGGGAATTTGAGATAAAGTAATTGTTGCCGTGGAAACATCATGCAGTAGAGGGTAATCTTAGAATGGCATACTTCATGATTATTAGTACGTGTGTTTCGATTGAATAGAAAGGGCAATGTCTTCATCATACGGATGACTGCGTAGGGAACCTGATGTGGATGTTACCGGGAGGGAAACATCAGCTTTATTCAGAACGGATTTTGTCATTTATATCTATTACACTGTAATTAACCGATCCGCTCTATGAATGCTAGAGTTTGGTTGAGAGACAGCATATAGTCTTGGTCTTTGAATGAAGACAAAAACATTTTCCTGCCTGGAAGTTTTATTGTTTTGTTTTGCCTGCAACTCATTGGATTTCTTATTTTTATCTGTTAAGACTTTATTTTAGGATTTACATAATCATTAAAGCAACGTTTACTTTGTCACCGATGCTATCTAAGTTTACCTCCTTAGATTGAGAATTGTTCTTTAACAAGGTGTCTTGACTTATTTCCAACCACACTGAAGGAATGTGGTTGGAAATCAATTCTAAGTGATCCGTTGCTTTACAGAAATAATTTTTGTGAAAATGTGTAAAAGGATGAAAGACAATACTTCTGTTGGTAGTTTCTGGTGGATATAGAGCAATGAAGTGCATTGGAGGAACTTTTTTTTTTTTTAAGGCCTTCAGATTATAAGCCCTGTTTTTATTTGGTACTTCTTCTGTACTTCGGCCAGTAACCAACATTGAAAAAATAAAGGTCAAGTGATGTTTCTCATTTAGGAATCGTGGTATCGATACAGAATTGTGTTTAGTGCAGCTTAAATTGTGCCGTACCATACATTGTTAGGCAATGGATGTAGAAAAATTCCATGAAATGTAAAATTGAATTCACATGTGCAGCGCTGCCTTAACAGCAACTAGCTGAAGGCAACTTGATTTATTTTGCAACTGTGATTCCCGACGACAAGAGTTGGATTTAATAATAAAATAATGTTCATCTGTCATGTTTTGCCAATTATTTTTGGTGGTTATTTTACATTTTAAGTTTCAATGAAATAAAGAGAAAACTACAGATGCACAATCGGGATTTTTTTTCAACCTGTCACTGAGAACCAACTACTAACTGCTTCCCCTAATAAATACAATAAGATACCAATAATCAACCAGTTTCATGTTTTAATTATGTCATAACCTGCAGTTTATGCAAACTGAGGGTAAGATAGGCTAAGATGTAGTACATTTCTGCAATATTAAATTGTTTTGTTCTTTCAGTATCATAAAGTTGAGTTGGCCAAACTCAATAAACTTGGGTTGGGTTGATATAATTTATGAAGGAGTACTCCGTTTAGTAACTCGGAATAGGGCCAACATCATTTGTTGAGGTTGATTCAAGTTAGCTACTTGGAATATGTCCACCTTGAAACTAATTGTATAGTATTAAAATGACCATTTAAAGTGGAGTTTATCTAACCCGAATAAATTGGGTTGATCAGAGTCGCTTAGTACTTAAAGAACTCAACCGTGCGAATACTTTCCATGATTGAATGTAATTACTCTAAATTACCAATACCTGGTGAATTCAAACAATGTGAAAAGTCACAGAAATTTGTTAAAATTCAGCTTGCATCAAGGGTGGACAGAAACAACACGAACAAACTCCATTGTATCAGTTCAGGACAGCTTGATTGGATCTTGTAAAAGTTGGGAAAACAATCATTGGTATCCATGACCCCGTTGCCGGTTCATCCGTTATCCTCTTCGGACCACTTTAACGGGTACAGTGGTCAACTCTACTGCTGCAGTGTGAACTCTACTTCAGTGGGTTTTTGGGCCTGGGACAAGCGTCTGTGCCAGACACATCTCACCGTTCATTTGTACCAACACCCAGACAGTGGCACGCATGCATTGCCATCAGGATCGTGCCAAACTTCTTCGCCTTGCCAGGGGACACCAGCAGATCAAAGCAGATGGAATGACTATTTCTGTTATTTAGGTACACTGTGTGGCCAAAGCCTGAGCAGGATACAATGGGGTGAAACAGCAGCTGCAGGGGGGGGGGTATCCACTACCCTGCCGCATCGCCTACAACAACCAAAAGAGGATCTTTTCCACACCAGAGGAGGCCCGGCCTATCACAGGTCTGCCTATAAAAAGTGCTCTCATTACAGAACCCTGTGAATGATCCCATGCCTTCAATGAGCCCACCAGTGTACCAGCCCACCCAAAATATATATATATACCGCAAACGGTGTTGAAGCTGCTGATGCCCAAAGGATAGATAAACTGTTGAAGAAGGCTGGATCTGTTGATCTGGTCCCCCAGGCTCTGAGATAAAATATCCCCAAGAGACCCACCTTCGAGCCGGTGAGAAAACCAAATTAAAGAAAGGCTGGATCAAAATCATTCTTTAATTTAACTCTGGAGACAGGTCCAGAGGGCCAGCAATCCTAAATAGGAAAGGCGTTCCATTGACGCCAACCAAGGTAATCTCAGACGATATATAGTATCAGGAAAGTTATGTGGTATCCCAGTTGTTAGGGAAAAGGAGCTTGATTTTACGTTATTTGATGAAACATGGCCAAATAGCTTAAACATAACATCTACCACCTCCCGTTACATTAAATATGGTCTCACACTGGCTCATCTTGAAGTCCCTGAGATGTCATCGTAGCCTGGCCACATACGGTCATATGTTCCAGTCATCATTGAATCACTCTCTTATATTTGTGGTAAGAGGACAGATCCTACTCCAACAATTGCTGTTTTTGGCTCGTCCCCATTGGAAGAACGTTTTTCTGTTTTCCAGTCAAACGCTATAGCGTTTGCAACACCGATGGCTCGGAGTTTATTTCTGTGGTACACTTAAGTCAGAGAATCCACCTGCATTTAAACTCTTTTTGTTTGTTTTCTCTCCTTCTCTGGCCGTGGGGATTTTTCTCTCTCTTCTTCTTCCATTTGATAAGCTGAAAAGCTATAAATAAAGCTATAAATAAAAAATAATTCATTTCTTGTTGGACAATTTATTAAACATGCCATGCATAACCAGCATTGTCGAAAACATAACTAACAAAACAATAAAACTTACAGAGGGGTATTAACAGGTGTCTAGTGCTTGAGGATCTGAAAAGATTTGAGAACAACCCAATTTCCAATTTTCACCTTGAACATAATATTAAGGGAGACAAAGCTAGTCAACACGGTATCATCCAGCTGACAAACAGTCAGGGAGGTGAGAAAAAATACCACGATGCAACACGTTGCTCTACATTTGACATATTTTGGGAAATGAGGAAGTAACAGGAGAATATCAAGGCCAACTTTCCCCAGTGTCAGAATCCATCCCACTAAAACAAACACTTTAGAAATTAAAGTGAATTTTCCTCAGAAATATTTGGACCACCTGGCCTGTGTGTGTTTCTGAGATCAGACTGATCTGATCAACACAGGTGGTGCAACATATTTGCATTTGCATAGACATGATTTCTTCTGGTTCCATCTCATAGTGGAACAACCTGTAGTCAAAAACAGAAGGTGCTTATGTCGGCCATAAGGAACTCCTGGATTTCCATGTTGCCTTAGTGGTTGGACATACAGCAGATTACACTGTAAACTTATGAGAACAGCAGCAACCGAAGCAGGCTTGATAATACCTGCTTTCTAATGCAAGTGCACACAATTAAAAATAAAAATGTAATAATTATGCCAGTAAATTATCTCAATTCATTCTCAGCTGCAGCAGTTTGTAGGCATTAGAGCCTGATGGAGGATTAAACTTTAAAATACTCACGACAGTACATTTAACCCAAACACTGCAGCAATACCTGAACAAGAGAACACAAAAAAAGGCCAGATAAATAGAAAGACTAACTCAGTGCAAATGAAGTAAAAAAAAATAAAATTTGACAGTGCATTTGGCAAATTAATGATCCTATGGAGACCCACGATAGGCAACAATCAAGATACAGACAAACTGGCAGGTTAACGCGGCTATTTTTTCCTCACCTGCAAGATGTTTCAAGAGCTCATTCATTCATTCATCGATAGTTTTGCTCATCAACACTAATGTCATACTCAAGCTCATAAGTTTAGTTCTTTGTAAAACCAGCAAATCCAATTTAATTGTATTTATTCTCTATTCCCAAACTGCCAAGTACCTTGAAACCTTGAGAACTATTATTTTGGCCTGATTCTTTTCAGACGAGACGTACACACGTAAAATATCCTTGTCCAGCCTTTATCAGCAGGGAGTCCATCAAGGAGAACAGCTGTGTCTACATGGATGAACTTCCATCTCTCTATAACCTCTCTTACATCATGAACAAACTCATGACATCATTTAAAAGTAATTGTAACAAAAATAAGGCTAAGCTTGCATGTAGAATTAATATCAGGTACTGAATAAAGCCACTTTTCTGCAACACTCTGGCACTCTTAGACTGACAGCGTCCTGATTCACAGCAGCGTAGGCAAAAAATGCTCCTCCTCCAATTCAATCCTTTTTTCCTCCACGGATCTTAAGTGAGTGCGTTCAAAGTCAGTAGAGGAATTTTTGTTTTTGTCGCATCTGAGGACAAATTATTTGTGAAGCAGCTCATAAAATCTAAAGATCAAAAAACGGAACCACTTCATTCACAAACTCCTAAAGCAACAAACCTAAAACAACCTTATAGTGTCAATCATTAAATACTGAAAACCAATCTATGTCAGTCACCGCATACAGTGAGCCATCAGCATCAACAAACACAAGTAAACAGCCATAAGATTAAAACTACAGACATCAATCTGACACCAACCATTCAAACGGTTAACGCCATAACATGTCGTTTATCATTTTGCCAACATCATAGGACTGTCATACCATTACATGTGATGAACTCTCCTTTATGTTTTCCATTCATATTACGCACGTCTCCTACATTAATCTGTATTATCTTTGCAAAAATGGGAGTCAGATCGTATAAAAATGGAAGCTAAAAGCTGAAAACTGACAGGCACCGGATGGATTACGTTTTTGTTTGCAAGGAGGAAAGAGATCATTAAACTGGTGGTCAACAATCCTCGTCCACCTTCATCGATTTGTGTCTTATCACTGCCACCACCAACACCATGGACAGAATGATGGAGTGCGAGTCTTCCACTGGATTCACTGAAAACTACGACGGTTGAGAGTCCGTGTCACACGGGGCGCCGTCACTCTGCTCTCCTTCAACCTCCTCCTTCTTCTGAACCACTTCCTCTCCTCCTTCTTCCTCCTCCACCTCCTCCTCCTCCTCCTCGTCATCTCGCTGTTCGGGCTGCTCTTCTGATTGGATCTCAAGCTCTTCTTCTTGAGCAGGTACATCATCTTCACCCAACTCTTTCTCATCTGAAGAGAAGGTGAGTTTGTAAGAAACAGGTGTGTAACCAGTTAGGCAAAGAAACAGAATAATAAGGCTGGTGAAAGAGAAGCGGGAGCATCTGAGGTTTTGTTAGGAATTTGCAATTTAGGAGGTGATTCATTGCTGAGAGTTAAAATCAGACACAAGTTAGAGGAAATTAACAGAATTAGCAGCAGCTCTTTGCTAGGATTAAGTTGGCTGTAGAGCCACGTGGAGAAGCAGAGAATGTTTAACAATCAATTCTCCCTGCTCACATCCAACACAGCCTCAAGAGGATAACTAAAACCATCTTTGCTCAATTCAGATTTAACCTCTTCATCCAAATCAATGCCAAAGACTCTGGTGGTAAAGATACACTACAGTTAAGAACATAATTAAATGAATAACTTCAGAATCCCTGCTCCCTGATGAAACGCTGAATATGATCCATATCCGGACTCAGGGAAGGTGGCGACTTGAGCCCCGTTAGGACAAGACGGAGGCAGTGCAACTGTTGTTCCATCTCTACAGTGTCTAAAAGTGGAATAAGTGCTTTATAATAGATGCTGAGAATATTAACAATGTCTGGCAAAAAGCCCTGGCGAGATGCATTTTTTTTTACAATATTTGTTATGGGGTTTAATTATGACGTATCTCTGGAATGCTGACCGTTAGAGACTTTTTGTTGGTCATTAGCTAACCATTATGCTATAGTATGAATAAACACCTTTGTAATCCATCCTGGAATTGCAAGTGATTTTATGGAGCCTACTCAAATAAATCATTATAGATTTGAGGAAGAATAGGGCCTTATGGTTTTGTTCCTAACCGGGATTGGTTATTTGAGTCAGAAATCTAATAAAGTCAAAAGTCCAACTTTAATCTCAGCATTATCTTTCAGGGAAAAAAAATCTTAAGAGATTAAATGAATATTTTTTTCTTAATGTACTGAAGAGCATTAAGTCCATCTAATTTTTTTCTGACTTTACTTTTTTTCCTTTGGCTTTTGTTGAGAATTCCGAAAATAAAACCAAAAAAATATTTTGCCTAACAAAATATTTATGCGTTGATTGCAGGATATTCGGCTGCAATGACTTCAAAAGGGATACATTGTTGGAAAGAATTTGAGAACCACAGCATTCATCTTCTTTTGGCTGTTCCCTTAGAGGTTGCTACAGCGTATCACCTGTTTCCATCTTGTCCTGTTCTCTGCATCTTCCTCCGTCACACCAACCAACTGTATGTCCTCTCCCCATATAAAGAAACCTCCTCTTCGGTCTTCTTTTTCTCCTGCCTGGCAGCTCCGTCTCCAACATCCACTATCCCTCCTCTTCACGCGTCCAAACCATCTCAATCTGGCCTCTTACTTTGTCTCCAAGACGTCTAACCTGAGGTTTCCCTCTGATGTGCTTGCTTCTAATCCTGTCCATCTTCATCACTCCCAAAGAACATCTGAACCTGTTCATCTCTGCCACCTCCAGCTCTGCCCCCAGTGTTTTTGTCTGAGCCACCATCTCTAAACCGTAAAGCAGAGCTGCTCTCACTACTGTCTTGTAAATCTTTCCCCTCACTCTTGCTCTTACTCTTCTGTCACAGATAACTTTTAACACTCTTCTCCATCCACACCAACCTGCCTGCACTCGCTTCTTCACCATTTTTCAACACTCCCCGCTGCTTGATCTGTTGACCCCAAGTGCTTAAACTCCTCCACCTTATTCACCTCTACTCCTTGTGTTTTCGACATTCAACCTGCCTCCCTTTCATTCACACGCACATGTATACAGACGTTCATTTCGCTTCTCTTGAAAGACAAAATAAAACACTTAACACGTAAGTGAAGACCATTTCTGGGTCAAACAAGTGTATTTGTTTACATTTAAAAATAACCAAATGTTGGTTATTTAGGACGATTCAGATTATTAGGTTTATTGTAGTATTTAACTGTCACGTGAGCATCTGAGATTTGATCAAATGTGTATGACCAATTAGAATTCTCCAATATGGATCAAATATATTCTTTGAACACTTTTTAACCCAGATTTAAGACATCCAGCAACTGCTGAAACTCATTGTTGCCTAAGTAAATTAGACTCACTGATTGGTGACAGGGATTGGTTTAATTCTATGATGTCTTTGATTCTACAGTGAAGAAAGATTGGAGCCATTCTCAGGTGATCAGAGTAATCAAATTAATTCAAATTAAGCCCGATCAGACATTGTAGGGAGAGGAGGGGGAACCTGTACTCTGCAGAGGACGATTCTGAGGGTTCTTTGGACTTTGCTGGATCTGGAAACTGTGGACCAAATTCCATGGAGGTGCAGCCTTGGCTAGATGCAAGATCAGACTGTTAACCCACCGCTCACTATGATACTTCACAGTCAGTGCGCTCACACGACTGACAACGCAGCTGTGCAGAGGAACGCAAACGTTGCAGGCGATTGTGAAAACATTAAAATTAGATTATTTTTGCTGCTTCTCCTTTAAACTAGGCAATTTGAAATATCTTGTAATGATTGAGTATTGTTTAGATAAAACCCTGACTGCTATGAGACGCAGCAATTGTTTGAAAAACAGTAAAGACAGATTTTAGTTTTTTCTGTTCTGCCACCACAACAACAAAGACTGTTCCATGAAATAATCCTGCAGGATTCACTTTTTCAAAAGATCTCCTCTTGTAAAATCATGTTTGTTATATTTGTCAAGTTTTGGAATTAAGACTTCCATTCCCTGTATGCTGCCTGCATCAAAGACGATGATGGTTGAAGGTGGCGGTGTCTCCCTTCTGCTGGCTCATTGCCGACTACAACACAATAAAAGCTTCCATTGAAGTTGGGGAAAGGATCAAACACAAATAAATGAGCTCAATGGGAGCGCAACACTACAATGAATGATTTGACATGGGCGGTTAGAACATGGAGGAAGCATTGATAGGATACACAGATAAGTAGGTGTGAGTTTAAGCGTGTGTGTGTGTGCACATGTGTATGTCTCTCTCTGAGCTGCAACTGCCGTTTGATATCTTGATCTAAAGTCTAAAACAACAGCTTTCATTGCCTCCGTGTTTCATTTTCCCTCATTAAAACAATGTCTGAAAGTATGTCTGAAAACATCCGACCTGTCCGATGTACCTTTCCTTTGTATAGTAAAGGGTACAGTAATCCATGAGGAGTGCATTTTATTTTGTTCAAATGGATACAGACTGTGTTGATTTGTCTTAAGAGCGAATTGGAGTAACCTTAGCTGATCAAATAAAATTGATGCTTTGCAGTGTGCAACATAGACACAACGCTAAGATCATTTTCACCAACTTGGTGCCAATGAAAATGATGTAGGAGAGATGTGGCGGTGCACAACTCGCAGGAGACTCTGGTGGTCTCCAGTCTCTGCTAATTATCTGCATGTAACTACCTCATTCTCTACCTACACTTGGCGAAATGCTGTTATGTTGGTTTAAGTTAAGTTTTGAAAATTTTAGCCTGTTTATTGGACGTGCAGAAACGGAAACCTACCCAACCCTAACGGGTATTGTATCTGTCCAGTCTTTTATCACCAGTTCAAGTTAGGATTTATTCATTTCAGCATGACTCTCAGTTTTATGACAAAACATTTTCAATTTCTTTTTAAATTTAGAGCTGAGTCGATCTGGTCTTGCTCGGTGCTTGTGTGTTTTATCTGTGATTTTTTATACCTCCAGAGGGTGGAGCACTCTCCCCTGTGTCTGTCCCAGAATGAGGTGCTGGTCCAAGGCAACGGGATTCGGATCTCAGTTTCCTCTCATAGCTGAACTCTGGAAGTCGCGGAGCCTGGGGTCGTATCTTCCTGGCGGGATTCAGGACGTAGCAATACGCACAACGAAATGCTGGGTGGAGAAAAAACAAAACTGAATTAGAAAGAGAGATTGTATCGTTTTCTTTAGTTCATAAATATTTGGTATTTACTATAACATTATGTTCTCTCTCACAATTATGATTGTTCTCATCATATGCGGTGGAGTTTCTGTTCTTACCTAAATATTCAAACTCTTCTTTCAGAGCCATGCCATTATGAGAAAAACACTGCTGGCAGATCAGAGCGTATCTAAAATGAAGAGGCAAGGACAGAGATGGGGAGACAAACAGAGAGGGTGTTTAATATAAGAATTCAGTAATACTTGGCATAAAGTACGTGTCTCCTTCGGTTTAAGTTCACATCCAAACAGCCGCACCTGCCTCGTCTCCTCCCCTGTGATTACCCGTTTCCAGGTGCACGTTTGATAATACCAGAGCATTCCCTTGACTTTGCGATCAACAGGGTTTGATAATGTTAACCATCTACAGAAAGAAACACTAAATCCTTTTAACATGATGCTGTTTGTGCTAAATATGGTCAAATGCAGCTTCTGTTGCACCCACTTCTTACAAGCATCAAGATGTTTTCAACTCAAGGGTTAAACCACTGCTGCCAGTACAGGCGGCCTGACACTGACAAAACATCACTCCTTGATCAAAGTGAGTTTGGAGTGAGCTGCACAGACAAAAGGTTTCCCAGAGGTCTTTACCTGTTCTGTGGTCCATCTCCCACCAGGTACTCGATGACTCGGTCCACAGCTCCCCTGTCCCTGGGAAGAACGGGTCTGGCTAAAGGAGGTCCAGGTGGGTGCATACCTGCAAAGACAGTCAGTATACGTATACATTTAAGAATGGGAGGTGGTGTCTATACATTCACGGATTTACATTTCAAACAAAGACGGTATCTTATCAAGTACCGTCAAAACACAAATTTAACTAGCAGAGGGATGGGCGACCCTCTGGGATGGGCGACAGGGCGATCCTCATATTTAACCTAATGAAGGAAATACATTCTGCACTGAGAAGAGGTCCGATCACCAAATTAATTAGTGATAGGCATAGGCTCACCTTACAACGCAACAAAGTCAAAAAAGCAATCAGGAAGGTCAAAGTCAAGGTTTTTATAAATACTATTGATGAGGCAAAAGGTCATAGTACACTGATCTGGCAACAGATTAAGAAATTACTGGGAATCAACCACAGGCCGAAGAACCAGCACCAAATGCTGTAGCCTTTAATTAATATTTTATCAAGTTTTTTTTTTATCAAGTGAGATCGCACTATATATTAATGATCTGCCATAATTGTTTATATTGCTTGTTGACAATTAACACACCACCCGTAAAGGTTTCTGTTATGCAACAAGATCATGGATTTTGCTCCTCCCATCTTCGCGATCAGCTTATATGTTTGTGTATGATTTTAATATGATTATTGTTTGTTGTTTTAATCTCCTGAACTGCATTGGTGCTGCTACTTATATGTGATATGTGCTTGCTTGTTGTTACGCTGCCCTTCCTCCCTGCTGGTTAATGCCTGATTCAAAAGTGCCGTTTACCTTTTCTTCACCTTTCTATCTTCTCGTCTTTCCTTCTTCTTACTCATGTAATATGATGTAATTTAAGGGTGCTCACTGTCCACTACAGCTCCAAATTAGCCATAGGGGCTAAAACTGACCCATTTACGGTTATTGTTACAGACTATTAATGGGATTGTCCACAACATTAGAAATCAATACACAAACAAACAAATGGTGGGTGTCTCTAAATTTGGTAAACACACCGTAGCATTCGCATCAAAATGCATCAAGAGGCTTTACACCTACCTACACCTGGTATGGGTGAACAGGGGGATCTGGGTAATGCCCCACTGAGCACGGATGGAGACTGAGCAAATTTCTCTGGAGGTCCTCCTGGAGCTGAGAGAGGGACAGATTCTGTAGGGACAGCAACATTTGGACAGGCCATACATGTCTAAAAGATAACAAAAAAAATAAATCAAAGGCAGCTGGATTTGTTACACTTGCTTTTGACGTGACCTGTGACCTGTATGCTTAAGAATCGGCATAGACAGATTAGAAGTGACCTGACTTGTGATATTTATTAGTGGAACAACACAACTGACTCTCACTATGAAGTGATGGACTGGATTGTCTGGACCCTATATCATAAGGTGATGGAATCACATACCGTGACACTTCATTGTGTAATCGAGTATCTCCGTGATGCCCTTACCCACAGGTGTGCCCCCTGGTCCCAATGGAGTCCGTGATCCCCCGGGAGTCATTGCTATTGCAGTCGGGGTTCCCATCGGCATGGGCCTCATTGCCACACCTCTCTGTCGAATCTCTGCATAGGGGAGGTAATTTTATCACAGAGTATGTTATCATGCAGGGACAATATCTTCTCTGGTAAGAGGATTTATCTTTCTGTAGTACTCGTCACTGCAGAATTCTGACCATCGCTTTATCAAAAACCACTCAACAGCCTGGATGTTGTGATGTGACCGTTTATCTTTCTGTTGTGAATTGATATGTAGTACCTTGTCCTGGCCTAGGAGTCATCGGAGGACGCACTGGAGTTGATTCCAGCTCCTTCAAAACAGCAAACAAAACCAACAAATGAAGGAGGAGCGCGCACATAAAACAACAGATACCATCATCATCAGATAAAAGCACTCACAGATTTCTTCTTAGCTTCAGAATCAAACCGTTCCAAGATGATCTTGGCGTTTTTGTATGTTTCAGTCTCCATCACCTCCTCCAGCTGGAAAAGCAAAACATGGAAAACTGAGTTCTAACAGGTAGATTCAATTCTGGTTATTTGATTTGATCAAAAAGAAGCAATTGGGACACAGTGTGAAAAACATTTATCTCGAAGTGGCAAAATCTACTTTCTGAAAAGGGACACTAAAGTACAAATAAAAAATAAAACAAAATGTAGCTTTTTTTCTAAGCCTGTTTAAAGAAGGGAAAGGAAGGAGGGAAGTAAAAACAGCCAAATGGTAGGAAGCAGCTGTATCTGATAGGAAGAAATCCTCGTCCTGTACGGATGTGCTGCTTTTGATAATGGAAAAAAAAAGAGATTCAAGACAAAACTTTACATTCTGACTTCCAAGGGAGAAGAAAAACCGTAGTTACATCTCTCATACTGTGACATGAATACACTTTAAACACATCAGTAAAGGACACATGAATGAAATGTGAACTCAGATGGAACAGGCACTTACAATTTTTTTTTTGCCAGCCTTTAAATCTTCTAGTTTGTCATCTGAGAAGAATCAGATAGAAAAACATCCACTTATCATTAATCCCCTTCATCCAAGGAAATATACTAAATATACGCCCATGTCAAACAGCTGGAAGTAGGGTATTATTGGCATATTATTCATTATGTGTGTGTTTTGGGGTTTGATATGTTGGTAAAACAGTGTTATTATTATTATTAGAATAATATCAAGATATATTTTGGTTTCTGTTGTGCAGTAAATACATCAAAGCAATTAATTTGCTATGTTTTAGACACAAATTGCTGATCTATGCCTCAGTAGGACATAAATATGTAGGCCATAAAATCAATGTATTATTTATTGTTATGTAAGCAGAATGGTTTTCCTCTCTTAAATGTCTGGCGGTTAAGTCTGAAAATAATAACACTTCCACAATCATCAAAGATATATTATGTGTTGTCTGGAGCGACAGACAGACAAAGTGATACTGATGCACAACTTACTGTTTCTCTCAGTGCGTTTGCAAAATAGGAAGATCAACAGTTTCCTGATGAACCAGACTCTGATCATGAGAAAGACAATGAGAGGCCAAGAGAGAGAGAGAAAGAGAGCAAGCTTCTTTTTAAAAATGAACATCAGTTTCAAGTTTCCCACCAACAGATGCCTCCATCTTTGTTTTTGTCAATCTTATCAAATTCAAAATATCAACAAACAAAAACAGAACTTCAAAATCACACAAAGAAAAGAGTATTAAGATAGAAATAAAATAAAATCACAATTCCAACATGCTACTGACCAAATTGACCAAAAAAAAAACAACTAAAAAAATGTGTGTACTCTATGACCCCTATTTTATTGCGCCTAATTTAATACATTTGTTAAATGTTCGTATTTTTAATCCATGATTTCTTTGTGGTAGAGGAAGCAATTTATTGTTTAAAACTATTAAAGTAATGACAATCATTTGTGGAGGATTGTGAGTGATGCTGTAAAACCACTCACAGCACAGGGTAGATGAAGAAAGGTAGAGCCATAGCTATTCTCTTCCACCATTGCTCAGGCATATAGAGGCAGTAGACAATCAGAGAGGTCAGCAGATACAGGACCGACGAGAAGAAAATCAGCCGGCCGACCCACAGCTACAGACAGATACACAGAACACATGGATGTGGAAAAACAAATGACAACTCAAGAACATCATTAAAGGGTTGGACGTTTTTGCGACTACCTTCTGCAGACGTTGGTTTTTGCCTCTGAACTCCTCCAACTCTTTAATCTCCTACCATGGAAACACGCAGGTTAAATGTTGGAACAATCACATGAACCATCTCTAATCACTGGCAGTTTCCTTAACTTTGTTATGTTGAATTATCTCTGAATTCATCTGGAATTCTCAAGTACGAGTGACTTTTTCACGTCAGTACAAGAAAACGGTGAAACCCATCTTAAATCAAATAGCAATGTTTGAATGAAGCAGGATTTTTATTTGTTCAAAATCAAGAAATTAAATTAAATTGAATGAAAAAGGATCAATATTGTTAGCTGAATACTTTTGTCAAACAAATTGAGGAATTCCTGCATGTTTATTGTTTTTAAACACTAAACGTTAGTGTGTTTTTGTTCAATAATACTGATTTGAGACGGGCCAAAGTCGATCGTAGGAGTCTTGTGCATCTTTTTTCTGTTATACTAAGATAGAAACTGCGACTTAAGGAAGTCATGCTATTGAAATCCTGTGTTCCATACATTGTGAGAGTACATTATGATTAATTAATACAGTACCTTGTCAATGTTCTCTAGCTTCTCAACTGTGGTTGGCTTTGTCTAGATTGACAAAAAGATCAAAAAATTAGCATCAGGTTTATCAAAACAGTTAATGCTAGGAGTTGCTTTTCATATGTTGCATACATGTAGCATGTAGATAAACCCGTATCTGATGACATATTCCTCTAAATTTGTACATGTGTGCACCTGTCTGACAAACTAGGCCTTCACTGTCGTCTGACATCGTATGTTGCATATAGGACTGCAGTAATCGATTATTTTAATAGTCGAGTATTCCATCGATAATTCTGTCGATTAATCTCGTAAGAAATATTGTTTGCTCCAACCAACCCACAGAGTTACTACTTCAGTCGGTAAGTCTTTGTCTGACTCCCCACCAAAATTGAGGTAGAGTGAGTCTCTGTTTGCACTCAAAGATAGGTTATTCTCCTCGATTACATCCCTTCATCTGGTGAAATGCATCTCCTGGTAGACTCCAGATTGATGGGCGACGATAGGTTGAAGTGAGAGGAGATCAGGTGGCCTGTAGAGAGTTTATCCAGTTTGCGACGAGTAGTTATCAAAGCATGTACTGCAACACGATGCCATCGGTTGGTTACCGACAAACGGAATGGGTCGTTCTGGGCCACTTCCTCGTTAAGTGTTGCACCGTTGTGAGTATCCGCTTCCGTATTTATCAGAAAAAGATTCATTATAAGAGGTGTTTTGGGGGCGTATATTTGACGTGAGGGTTAAGTGAGGCGCAGCGTGCCACAAAACAGTGAACTGTATAGTTGTCCGGATTTAAACGAAGCCCAAGGATTTTTATTTATCGAGTTACTTGAGGAATTGTTTCAGCCCTAGTTGAATGCATGTTGCATATATACAAGATAGACCTAGATATAGCTAAGATAGAGTCAATTCATTTTTTGGGAGATAAAGCTCCCCTTACTGTTGCAAATATACAACGTACCTCTCCCAAAATCCCGTTCTTCCTCTCACTAAGGTCCCTATCTGGGTATACAATTTGAAAATGATCCATGAAATAGTTTTTCAGTCATAAAAAAGGATCTGCGGCAGACGCGGCAGTATTCCATGCTATCCCTGCCTTTTCAAGGAAATAATTAAAATGAATACAAAAGCCAGTGTTTGCGCTTTCTATAGCATAATCTCTTTTCTGTTTCCTTCTTTCCCTTTCGTCTGTTCTATATGCAGCATAAAATGAATTTCAACTTGCTCTGCTGGAGGGCTCAGTGTGTTTAAGGCTGATGCATCCAAACACTATAATGTTTCAAGAGACAATTCTTCATAACATAAATATTATAAGGAGAAAAAAAAACCCCGACTGATCTGAATTCAGAAATCTCTCATTAATTATTCAAGAAAGAACATTTCTAACAGGTTTCTTGGTGCTAATCAGTGATTACCAAACCAGTATCAGCCATAATTACAGCAAAGTGCTGTTTCTTTAATTTTATTATCTAAAGCTTTTAATTATTATTACCATGATTAAAAGCATTACAATTTTGAAGAGATTATATTTATTTATACTCATTTCTGCGAATTTATGATGACTTCATGTTGTGATTTGCTTGATATACACCGTAGAACGAATTATCAAGAGGTGTAACCACTGAATTAAATATCTGAGTAAAATTATTCAAATGTTAGAGTTTAAAAAAAAATAGAGTGGTCATGCTAGTTGTTGGTGGTTAGTTTTATTTATGTTTATCTACAGTTGTCCTAATATTTTACAACGGATTTCAAATTTTTTCTAATAATGGTTCAGGTGCTAAATGACTTGGCACTCTTAAATCCCCTTACCATTAGCTTCTCTTTTTCACTTAAACATTAAGGGTTTTTGATTAGAGACTCTAGCCCATCTCTCATCCACTTACCTTCCATCGGGATATCAGGGCCCCCATATCTGTAAATCACAATGGTCTCCTCTTTGTTTCCTTTGCTTCACTGTGGAACAGAATGTTAAAGGTTTTTCTTTTTTTTTTTAAAATACCACAAGATCCTTGCAATTACAGTTACACATTTCTCAGTGCTGATATTAAATACCTCATTAAGCTCTGCTACAGTTACATAAGACTGGCTTCAACAGAGGATTTAGAAAGCTGCCAACAGAATTTCTGAACACAATGATTGTCATTGTTATTATAATACTCCTGAGAAATTCTGCTAATGGCCACTACTTCAAGAAAAAACGATCACACAGCAAGGTAGTTTCAAATTGGATGCAATTATTTTAAAGCTCATCAGTTCCCTTTAAATGGCTAACACAACCTGATAAGCTCTTGTTCTATCTCTGTGGCTAAAGGGCAATAACTACTCAAGGCTTATGATGTCATCCAGGAGTGATTTACATTTAAACTAGCTATGACCAGCAAAATACTCAGTAAATATTACACGCAATAAAGGCCGGCATATATATTATTTTCTGATGGCACAGTCCAGCAGTGCATTGGTAAGAAAATACGAGGAAACTAGATTGAAAGTTTCCATTGCGTTTGAAAGACTGAGTTTCTAAATATAGCGAATAATGTTCCATGGATGATGGTTTGCATACTTTGTACAATCCAAACACTTGTTAGTTCTATACCGTGCATTGCGTAAGGAAGAAATGTGCATACCTCCAGCCTTGTAAAATTTGTAAACAAAGAAAAATGCTTTATTTTATGGTGCCATAGTGACTACATATGTTTTTTCTAGCTAGCTATAGCTAACATTAGCTCCTCCGTCAAAACACTGGGTGATTCACGCAGCTGCCAGCAAGCAACAGCAACAATATGTGACGACAAAACAGTATTAACTTATCCAAGCTTTACTTTACAAGTGCCTTTGATGTAAACGAAGCGTCTTTAAAAGGATTAGCCATGCCAATACCTATGGCTAGCTTTTCAGATCACCAATAACATTACAGCTAAAGCTTAACCTTATCAGACTTGTAACTACGTCAACAGAAAAACACACTTAACATTTACTCATTTTTAACTATTCCTTAAATTCATGCACTTACATTAGTTGACGTTTTAGTTAGCCGTTCATTTCTTCGCAAGCTAGCAAAGAAACAAAAAAAGAGCCGACTACAGTTGGTACCTAAACTGACATTTCAACAGGAAGTTTAACGTGACGTCACCCGAGGAGCAAAAACGAGGCTAACGATTCTCTACTTTTCTTTTTAACTTTTTTCTACTTTACTCAACCATGTAAATTATGAATGAGATTAAAGCTTCTTTTCCATGAGTGACCAAGTCAAGGGGAGAAGGACAAAAAGTAATTGTACTATTTTATCGATCCTTCAGGTTATATTTAAAGTCCACTAAGGTAATACGTTCTGACAGTTTCTGTTCCTTTTCTTTTATCGGTCCTTTTCCATCTCAGAATCAGAATCAGCTTTATTAGCCATGTATATGCATACAAGGAATTTGACTCCGGTTAACTACTAATTTAAATAATTTTAAATTAAATGGACAAGGCAATAAACAAATATACAAGCTATAAACAAATGGAGATGTTCTTGTGTACAGGCTATATACATTTGAATACATATGTATTAATATGTATATATAAATATATATGACAGTGCAATCCTATATAACGTTGACTTAATGGAGACAGGTGGTTATCGAGGAACAGAAATTCTATCAAACAACTTTGAGGGTTTTTATGAGATTGAACTACTCAACAACATGAAGTAATTGGATTATTTCAACATTGTACATCTACAGCGGTAACTTAGATCTGTATTTTTTCATGTAGCAGCAAAATGAATACAAAAACATTCTGTAAAATTTGAAAGGACCAAAAATTTGTACCGCAGCACATCAGTAACTGTATTTGGTTACTTTCCACTACTATCAATATTACGTTTAACACACATACAATAGGAACATGAATCAATAAACGGCCTATATGAAAGTAAAACACTGAGAGCAATCATTCCTGTGCAATAAGTGCTTTTACCTTCAGCCTACATTTTGCTGATAATACTTTCATAATTTTACTTAAGTCTGGTATTAAATTAACAACTTTTACTTGCAGTGGAGTATTTGAACGTATAGTATTAGAACTTTTACTCAAGAAAAGTTTTGGTATACTTCATAATCCGTTGGAAAACTGTGACATTGCGGACAAATATTTAGGAATTTTAAGAATTAAATACAAAGCACTGAATACCCATCTACCAATGGGCTTCCCTTTCACAAATAAAATAGCAACAATTTGCTATAATCACTGACGAATTAATGTGAATCTGGTGTGCGATGCACGGTATTTTTCTCGTGCCGAGAATTTGCCCACTGTAATGGCGGCCGAAATGAGAATCCTGGGAAATCATCGGCAAATGTGACGTCAGTTAAAGGTTCCACGCACCAAGCCGAGGACGTAACGGACGTAAATAGGGATAGACCGGAAGTAGAGGTCTATTTTTGTCCCAGAGTTCTTTGTATTGTAGTCCTTTTTCTTTTTTTTCTTTTGTTTAAACTACGTTTGGAGCGTTTAAACGCTAACATCAGTATAAAAACGATACTGATGATGACTGAATTTTCAAACAAATCAACCACTTCATCGACTAAAGTAATTTTTTTTTAATGTTTTTATTTGAGTCTTTAATCAAGTAATCCTATTTCACCGAATTTCCACGGTGTATTTTATATTAAGGACTTTAGAATGAAGTGGAATTGATGCCAATACCCAGTTATCGAGGTTTAATAACACCTATTGATTTTAAACTCACAATGGAAATAATATGTGATTTCAACAGTAATTGAAAATGTAAAAAAATACAATTTAAAGTTAAATCATTTGAGAGATTTTCTCTTAGATTACAAAGAAACCCGACTGAAATTTTGATCGCTATTTTAAGTATTATTCTTAGAATTTGTTATGGATCTCTACTGTATTTCTGTGAAAATAATGATTCCACTAAAATATTTAAGAAACTTTTGATCTTCAAAAACCTTCACAAACTGTATCTCACTCCCATGACCGGTTCATGTAAAATGAGAGAAATTAAATTAAATGCTTTTGAATAAATAGTAATAAAAGATATAATACATAATAATGAGTGAAAAATAAAATGGGAACCTGGTGGGGTAAAATGCACAGAACAATCCAGCTAAGTCGAAGGAATTATATTTCGTACGTTTTTGCTGACTCTATCTGAAGAGCCATATATATTTTATTACAAGTCTTAACATTCAATTTCAAACAATACTTTCTTCTTCCAAAAGGATGTGTAGGTATGTGCGTCTATGTGAGTGTGCCTGCGTGCGTGCGAGAGTTAGAGATACACTGTGGGTTCATGTATGATGTGTGATATGCATAGAATGCGTGTGCTTTCTTGCGTGCTATCGGTTAGTTCGTGTCTATTACTGATATTGACTCAATGCATCATTTTTTATTATTTTTGTGTCACAAATATACAAGAAAAATGGCTAGAAAATGCCAATTTCAGCTCAAAGAGGAGAGGGCTTCCATTTCAGCTTAAAATATAAAATATTGAGCCTACTACCTATTTTTGTTTTTATATCTTCGCTGTTTTGGCTGAAACGAAAGAGGGCAATCAAAATACAATGCCTACTTTGTATGCTCCGAGACCATTGATTTCTTTATTGTTGTTATACCCTTCCTAGTTTTTTCACCCCCATCAAAGTGATTTTGAAATTGTTTCATATGAAGTTCATTTTTAGGATCAATACAATGCCACTTGGGTATCACACATGATGTCCCCCGTTGATTGACTTAACCCTAAACGCACAAGCTCTGATGGCTAACTGAAAATAAACTGAATAGTGAAAGACATTGATTGTAAAATGTTTTTAATAGTGAAAAAACACATTGCAATCAATTAAAGCTCAATGATTACTCTCAATAAAAGACCAGGCAATAAGAAAGAAGACGGGGGTTGAACAAAAGAAAGCAAACCGTCAGATTAGAAAGGATAACCTCGTAAAATGGAACATCCAAATTCTTCTTGTTTCGTACAATCTTAACTTTTAGAACCAGCCCTTTTAGGTTTCTGGATGCGATTTCAGGATGTCCATCACAATTGTGCCACTAGATGGCGGTGTTTCATAACAGGAAGTGAGAGCAGTTTAAAAATGGGGGGCACTGAGGAGGACATGTTTTTATTGGCTTGTCAATAAACTATGATGCTATCACCTGTACCGAGACAATTCATATTATTTTGCCCATAATGCAAATCGTCATATACTTTTAAATCAAATGCAGTTGAAGGTAACAGAACCTAAAACACTTACTGAAAATATTCGTGATATAATTGCGTAGTTTTATTTTGAATTAGCACTTTGAGATTTGATCCAAATGTAAAGTGCATTATAAATTACATGTATTTTTATTATTATTATTGAATAAAATTGACTTGAAATTTTTAAGATTAAGATAAAAAAAAAACAACCTGAAAATGTAGTTCTGAATGTCACACGCCATAACGAATAATAACTCGGGTTCATCTCCACAAACACACACTCATCCTGTTTCTGTTGTTACATTATAGAAAATAATGTGAAGCTCAGGAACCTCAACTCCCAGCTGTGCTGTTTCACATTAGGCTGTAGTGGGCAGAGATGTGGCCTTTTTAATGCTTTGCAGCTTCCCCTGGAGTCTGAAGAGTTATTGGTCTAATAAAACTCTCTTCTTCCCTTCTCTCGCTCTTCCTCCCTCAAACACGCGCGCACGCACGTACACACTCCAAAACACACACACAGATATGCAGTTGATATATATTAAAGCTGATGAATAACCCTGCTGCTGATAATATTTCGGTTTCATTAGCCCTTAATAAATTAAGGTTTAATGAAATTTAACACAGAAGGGACTTTTCACACAAGTGTCTATAAAGTAGGTCTGCATATGCACGCGCACACGCACGCACACACGCGCACACACACGGTAAATGTGCTTGCGTGTCTGGTTAGGCAAATGGGTGTCTCATCAGGTGAAAACGGTGTACTAGACAGATTGGGATTAAATAAAATACTCTTTCATTTTAATGAATGAAAATACAGATAATATATGCATTTGCGTCTATGCTAATCCTTATTTTTCGTTATTCTTTAGTCAGCGTTCATCAAATATCTCATTCATGTAACATTGAACAACAACATGAGACTTGGGTCTAATCTAAAAATACATATGTGGCACGAATTAAATACTGATTTGGTTCAACATCGAGCATAAACACAACTTAAAGTTGAGCTGATCGAACAAAAGCAACAAGAAAATCTAATGAATAAAACTAGGGGAAAAAAACAGTTGGAAATAGTAATTTAACTGTTAATTATCCTCTTTTTCTTTCTAATATTATATTTTTCTACATTGAAAGAAAGATCTATCATGTGTCCATATCAAACTTATACTGTACTGGCAGGATTTTGTGATCTTGGTTTTACTGTACATTCTACAAATAATCCCGGCGACCAACCAGTGAATGTCACGCATGTTTGCAAATCCTAATCTGTTGATTTAGGTAGTTTTTTCGGTTACAAGCATCATTTTTCGATGAGTTGTATTCACGCGATGATGTTGGTAATAACTTGATATGAAGTGTTATTTGAACTCAGATATCTGCATTAAGTGGATTAGGATAAAACTCAATTTTGAATAACTTAATTACATTGTTATGATAAATGATCTCCTTATCTTTGGCACTTACAGATGAATACTAGTGAAGGAAAGAGTTTGGAATCAGCTGCTCTACAAACCATCTTTACAGCATAGCCTATCTTTATTGAGACGAAAAAATCCTTAAAAGGCTGATCTTATGAAAATCGACACAAACTACTTATTTTTTAAATGTATAAAGCGCCTAAAAACCTAAATAAAAATAGTTTTTTAATTAACTTAGAAAAATAAATTCTTGAAAGAGTTGTTTTCTTTATTTATATACAAAAACAACCTTGATAGGTTTTGCTTTTGCTACCAACTATTATGTAAATGAACGTTTCTTTCATTGCAGAGGAGAAGTTAATTCTCCTAAATCAACGTTTTTTCGATTAACCAAATTTAACCCAAAATATGTCTTTATTTGTCTTATAGTTTATACAACAATACCATACTATATGTAGCAATGTATATTATATGTAAAATATAAACTATAGATTTGTTTTCAGAGTAAATCCTTCCGGTGAGGAAATCCTTCCTGTCTGCCAACATTTGCCCGTCACGAATGAACATTTTGCGTGGACTGCCTGGTTCAAAGACACTTCTCCTGTTGGAGGGTTGGACCGTTTATTGGACTTGGCGGTCAGTTTTTGTGTTTGTGTGCAAACAGGAGACACCTGCTTTGCGCAGACTGTGGAACTGCGCTCCGATCTGCCTCGGCGGTCCTGCCATTTAACAACAGGGTAAGACTCCACAATTCTGATGAAGCCACTTCAATTCTCTAATTAAATCGAACATTCATTAAGTACAGCAACTGTTGTAATTTCGGCCTTATTTTTTTATTTTTTTTGTTGGATATCATCTTATTTTTCTCCCTGTAAGATGTGCGTGCAGCCTGTTAGTACCCAAAACCTTGTAAATGCGCCAAATCATGTCTCTAAATTACTCAAATAAAAAGTAATGATGAATGTGGACCTTGACTTTCCTTTAATTGAATTTTACGAAATCATTAATTTCAAGCCACAACATGCCTTTAAATCTGCAAAGGTTGGTTCGGTTTTATTTCCAAGGACCATAAATAAAACTAATCAGTGCCCTTAACCATATTTCTTCGTATGCAACACATGGATTTTTATATACAAATCATTTACCGTATATAATAGCTTTCATATGTCTTCTATATTATTGCCTACGTTACATGCATATTCAAATGCACACTGTCACAAACACTTGTTCTAACATATATGAAAATATTTAGTTGATAACCCAAAAAACCAATCAGGTTCTCCCAATATACAACACATACAGGTAGAGTCATAGTAGTACACACACACACACACACACAGACACACACACACACACACACACACTCACACACCTTGTGATCGTGTCGAATCTATATGACGTATTCCTTATGTACTGCAGCCTATCATACACTGTAAAAAATGTCTATTTAAAAAAAAAAAAGAACAGTAAAAACTGCGTATCTGACAACATCATTGAAAACAGTATATCACGGCGAAATACTGTAGGCCTATGGAGAATCATCTTCAATCAAGAAAAAGTAAATAGCGTCTTTTTTTATAGTCAGAATATGTTGAAAACACTAAATTTCATTGTGAGAATACAAACTATGGGTAAAATTATTGGAAAAATACTTTAATATCACATGCCAGTCATTACTGTAAAAGTATTACTGTGTCAAAAATACATATAATATAGTGTACGTTTAAAGTGACTGTAAAAAAAAAAAAACTTTAAGCATTTAGCAAGTTCATACTTCTACAGTAACAAGATGCTGAAAATATGATATATTTGTGAAATAGGCTTAATTCTGATTCTAAGGTAATTTACAGTAATTCAGGCAAGATTCTTGCAACCAGACTTTACACACACTTTACTTTTACAATAAATTCTACAGGTTTGTATGTCTATCAATCTATCTGTATAGATAGATAGATAGATAAATAGATAGATGGATGGATAGATAGATGGATAGATGGATAGATAGATAGATGGATAGATAGATAGATAGATAGATAGATAGATAGATAGATAGATAGATAGATAGATAGATAGATAGATAGATAGATAGATAGATAGATGGATAGATAGATAGATAGATAGATAGATAGATAGATAGATAGATAGATAGATAGATAGATAGATAGAGGGGGTCTCTGGGAGGTGGTTGGAGCAGCATACAGAAGGTGCAGGACTGCCATGAGCGCGTGCACCCTGACCTCCTTTTATAAACGTAACCGCAATTTACAGACGGGAAACGGCTGAGGTTCTCTGCAGATGCGTTCAGGTGCAGGAAATTATCGGTAAAAGAGGAACAGGACCGTCCAAGTGATGAGGATATACGAGAGATTATACAATACAACGCTTCCCCCATTATTCCCATGATTGTTCTCTGCTGGTTTAGACGTTCCATCATACATTTCGTTTTAAGATATATTAAGATGCCCAGTCAGCAAAACGTCGCTAGGTCATATTGGGTTAATAAATGGGATTCTGGACTTCGATTCATTTTGAGTTTTTGCATTCAGTGTTGTTTTTTTTTACGGTTGTGCGCCTTTGTGGTGCTTTATACTAAATCATTTGCTCAAAAAAAATCATTATGTTTAATAGACGATTTTATTTTTTTATTTTTTTTACAATGATTCAGTATCATTTTGGGTGTCCAAGATCATAATAAAAATATTCATAAGGAACCTATATGTGTTTGGAATGATTCATTACGAAACCTACAACGAAATGGCTGGTCCGTTTTGCTCCTGCAGGACTACAGCATCTAATTTGTTTGGATTCTTCTAAGGTTGAGTTATATGTAATATCAGATTAATACAGCTCTCCATAGAATCTATCTATCTAAAATAACTATTATTTTTGTTTAACAATGTTCTTCTTATATAGCCTTTATAAAATGAATGACTAGATAAATCAATATATAGTATTTCCTTTCATTCACAGTAGGTTTCTGTCGTACAGCCTGCAACCAGCTTTGATTTCTTCCTAGATTTTAAACCTTGATGATTTCATTACATTCTCGTAGTTAACATAATGGGTCATGTACATATAAAAAATTAATTTTAATTTTGTATTTGAAGAGAAAAACTTGGATTTGCCAAATTATTAACAAATTCAATCAACAGATGCTTTTAAACCTTAGTGTTTTGTGCTCATGCTTTATCTGTCATCCATAGAATTATTTTGTCAGTTAATTTGTCAGTTGTCTGTTAAGCTGGTTGGGATATGAAACCACTTTGCTGTAGACCATGGATGAAAAGTGACATTGAGGAAACAGGTCGTTTTATTCACTGAATGTGGGTAACTTTCATCATATGGATTGT
This sequence comes from Lophius piscatorius, assembly GCA_009660295.1. Classification (NCBI taxonomy): domain Eukaryota; kingdom Metazoa; phylum Chordata; class Actinopteri; order Lophiiformes; family Lophiidae; genus Lophius; species Lophius piscatorius. The sequence continues at coordinate 51,180 of VRLP01002526.1, forward strand.
CAATACTCGAAAATTAAAGAATTGTACAGAATATAACTTAACATAGCGACACACAGTACAATTAAAAATAGAAAAAAAAACATGGGACTATTGTAGGCTAAAGTGTTAGATGCAAAGCCAAATTTTTAGCACAATTTACCAAATTCATATTATTATATTGCATATTAACCTTTATATATCCTGCCGTAAGCATGATTTTCTATCTATCTATCTATCTATCTATCTATCCATCTATGCATCTATCCATCTATCTATCTATCTATCTATCTATCTATCTATCTATCTATCTATCCATCTATCCATCTATCTATCTATCTATCTATCTATCTATCTATCTATCTATCTATCTATCCATCTATCCATCTATCTATCTATCCATCTATCCATCTATCTATCTATCTATCTATCTATCTATCCATCTATCTATCTATCTATCTATCTATCTATCTATCTATCTATCTATCTATCTATCTATCTATCTATCTATCCATCTATCCATCTATCTATCTATCTATCTATCTATCTATCTATCTATCCATCTATCCATCTATCTATCTATCTATCTACGTTTCTAACGGACTCTTTGTTTGATACAGGTCTGTTGTTCTGTTGGCCTATAAGCAACAACTCTAGCATATTGTTTCTCCATTGTTTCAGCCTCTCCGATGTTTAAATTAAAACCATCTAATATTGATTTAGCCCACCGGTGAAATGTAACAAAGATGCAGGAAGCAGCCCGTGGGACGATCCATTTATTCTGTCTGCTGCAGTTACCAGTGGATCTTCAGCGGAACGGAACACATCAGCACAAAGCTAACATCTGCGTTATGGGTTAGATTTGAAATAACCTGCAGACGCAAGCGACTGTACCGCCTAAGGTCAGAGGGAAACACAATAAGATACCCAAAGAGCAATAAGGATGTTTACTGGAGACTGCAGGACTGACCTTGTAACATGCATTATAGGATTTTATCTTTAGGTAGTCGGGCTTATAAGGAGACCCAGAACAGGAGGAGTTCTTGACTTGGAAAGAGGTGGATGCTCTTCCTATCAGGACAGTGTCCTAATATGCTTCATTCAGATTCCAGGGTTCCAAGTAAGAGATTTGTAAAAAGTTGCAGGCGAGGGAGCCTGGTAGAGGTGAGCAGACAGTCTCCAACATGATAGGGAAAACTCAGGTCTTTGGGGTTTTGGGTGGTTATGGTGGCTCAGCAGCAGAACTCTGAAACTGCAACCGCTGCTTAAGATGCAGCATCCATTTTATTGTCTACCCAGCTGACATTGTAAAATTTTTCAGTGAGAAAGGTCTGTTGGGAAGCCAGGTGCAACACTTGTAATGAAACCCTGTTGTCTCTCTTCTTTTTGTTAGCTTAGCTTGAGAAACAGAGATGAATCCAGAGGTGTGCATACAGTGAAATAATGAGATGGTTCTATGGTGGTTCTTTACACTGTGGTTCTTAGTAGATTTGTAAGATTAACTAGCTTCAGCACCAGCCTGGAAATAGCATCATAATTACTTACTTACTTACTGGCGGAAAAAGGCGCAAACTTTGCCCGGAGAGCGCTGCTTATTAACCCCCCATATCTTAATGTTCACGCATTTGCATTATATTTGTTGACTATGGTGCGTTAGATTAAGAAGCCCAAATAATCAAGGTCCTTATGTCTCTCTCACAAAGAATCAGCCATTAAGCTAACCGTTGGGTGGAGGTCCCTCATCTTAAGTCCGTCATCTCTGTTCTCATGTTCTCTGTCTTTTCTCTGCACAGCCTAATGAAGCAATGAGCCGGAGCGGAACATACTAAAAGCCATAGACAAAGGCGAGGAGAGAAGGAAGGGGCTCAGCTCATCACCAGAAGGAGCCCTTTCCATTCAAATATTGCTAATATGCATAATTTAGATTTGGCTTGCAGGGTTTGCTGTCAAAATTCTAGGCCAGGACTTCACTGTTAGCAACTATTTCTGCCTTTTGCATGGTCTGAACATTTAAATCTTGTTTTTAATAAAATACTGATATCATTAGATGCATTATGGTCATTAATCTTAAGTTGAAGAGAGCATGTTTGCTTGTGTTAAAAAACCACATTGTGCAGACTCTGTGTTTATGCGACTGTATTGTTTTACACGCATTCAGCAACGCTTTCCTGCCATCAGCAGCCCGGCAACAGATCTGTGTGGACTGAACACATTTTATGATCATGGTTGAAAAAGATCAAGAATATGACTGTCGCCATTGTCCCTGCCGTTGCCGTTAGAGTGAGAGGTTCTCAAAATGACAGAATGCAGGAAAATGTGTTTTTCTCTCAGTTTAGCTCTTAGATCTACTGTAAAATCCACTAATGTTCTTCTTTTACAGAGCTGTTGTTTCAGTAAAGATGTGTATAAACACAAATGTACCATAACATTATAGCCGCTGACAGAGCAAGTCAGATTAACATAGATTGTCTGGTTACAATGGCACCTGTCAATGGGTGGGATCCATTAGGCAGGAAGTGAACATTTTAGCCTGAAATTGATGCGTTGGAAGCAGGAATGATGGGCAAGCTGGAGGATCTGAGCGGCTTTAACACCGACCAAATCACAGTGGATAGATGACTGAGTCTGAGATCTCCAGAACAGCAAGTCTGGTTTGGTGATTCTTGATTCTTGATTCTTGATTCTTGTCAAAGTGTTCAAAGGAAGGGCAACTAGCGAATCAGCCATAGTGACATGCGCGCCCCCTTCTCATTGATGCACATTGGGAGCAAAGACCGTCTTGACAGACCCTACAGGAGAGTAAATGTGTCACAAACTGCTGACGTTAGTGCTGGTTCTGATAGAGGTTTCAGAACATACAATGCATTGCAGAGCTGCTGCTGGCAGCGAGGAGGACCTACACAGTATCAGGCTGGCGGTTTAAATGTTATGGCTGATCAATGAATATTGTAATTCATAAGGAAAAGATCAAGATGTAACCCGGGGAATATTGCTCGTAAAAACTGTTTGTTTGAGAGAATAAAATGAATACTCATAATAAAAGGGTATTTTTATGCGCTGTATGGGCGCCCCATGGGGCTGGCCTTCACGCTGGAATGACAAATAGGCGTCTGTTGATTGTCATTAGTAACAGCTGTAAGGTACATTATGGGTTGCCAGGAGCTCAAACAGTTTTTGAATCGGTTTTGCGCTTCTTATGTGACTAGCTCGCATTATGGGTTTAAATCCTTAGTTTGGGTTGCTGTGGCACATCCTGTCAGGTTTCAGGCGGTGTAGTATCACAATTAAGCCTGCACATACACACATATGTCCAACGGATGGCCTGGACTGTGAGTAGCCTGCTCCATTAACACAACTTAAAGTAAGAGAAACCTTCTTGTGTACGTTGTCTGGTGATAGAAATGTGGCTAAATTTACCTCAGGAGGAAGCATTCCATCTATTTTCTGTGAGTGCTTCTCCTTGTACACCCTGGACTAGTCGGCAGTTTCTCACAGAGCCAACACACAGAACCGGTCTGACACCAGTCATTCAAATCAACTATAACCCTGACTTGCCAGTTTTTAAAGTGTGAGTGTCCTCCAGATGTAGGCAACTTATCTAATGTGGATAATTTAAGAAAAAAATAACAAAAACGAAGAATGAATTGTAGGGTTTTTCCTACAATTCATAGGAAAAATGAATTGTAGGAAAACTAAGTTTAAGTTTAAGTTTAAAAACTTAAACTTAGTTTAAGTTTTTTGTTTTTAAAAAACTTAAACTAAAAAAAGTCAGTATCACTTTATAATCTGATTGTCGTGTTTTTGTATGAAAATTCTACATTATAACATGATAGATACTTTTCATGATATAAGGTGATAAGTTTTCTGTTTTTACGTGATCATTTTCACGTTATAGTGTGATGAATGTTCACGTTTTTTTACGTGATCATTTTCAGGTTATAGCTCAATACCAAGATCGAGATAGACGTTATTGTTCCGAGGGAAATTAATCTTGAAAACCTACATCAACTGGTATTAAAAAATAGAGAAATAACACGCAAACCACACATTTAAAAAATGATACCTACTCTGGGACACACACACACTTTCAGACTACGTTAGCAAATCGCACAATTGCGTGACACATTTTTCAGTTGTATTTAATTTTAACGAATGATCATGTACAAACGCGATAATGATTGATTGACTGTAATGTAGGGTGTTGTAATGTAGAATGAGGCTGTTTTCATTTTCACACCTGAGGCCTTCCTTTGTATGTTGCATTGTTGTTCATTCAATGATTCAAAGCAGTTTTACAGTATTCCTCACAGTGTTTAGATAATGTTCAGGAGGATATGTCTAAATGGAAATGGAATGGACACATTCAAAAAAACCTGATGCAAAATAAACTTGAATGAATCATTTTAGAGTCAAACATCCTAAAACCATGTGAGTAACACGTGTCGCTGTTGTCTGCCTTCAAACAAACCCTAACCCTAACTTCTCAAATCTTAAACCATTGTAGATTGTAAACACATTTTTAAAACGCATTTTTGACATCTGTGTATTTTAAATAAAATTGTGGTTTGTATCATACCTCAATGATATGACAAGTCAGACACATAACAAATAAATCATGCACAATTAACTTTTATTTTTCCTATAACGGACTCACATATGGGACACACTTGATCATTATAGTGAAAAAAAACATTTGCATTAAAGCTTTGAATTTAATCAAATAAATGTAGTCCCTACTAATCCTCTCTCATAAATGTTCAACATGGGCTTATCGGTCCTTTTTTCTGCGTGAGTAGTTTGGGCTTGAAAAGTGGAAGAGATTGTCTTCAAATGCTTTAACATGTAGTTTTACAGTACAAGTCAAGATCTAAAATGTAAATCAGATGATCTGTGCGCACACAAGCAATGTCCATGCATGCATTTCTTTTGTGCTTTAAATTTATTCTTATTACAGCAGATGCAAACTATTTGATTTTCAATTTCACCTACTGGAAAACATATTTCATTATGTTTTATATAAAATGTGGATTTGTGTTTGCATTCTGCAATATTCTCTGAATAGAATTTCATATTATTGAAAGTTATATAATGTATTATTGAATAACTAACCACACAAAATCCGTTCTCATACATTCACTAATAAAGGATAGAGCGGTAAAATAGAAGCTGCTGTCTGAGACACTGGAGCAAAATAAGAAAGGAACAATCTCCTTCCAGTGGGTAGGGTCCGGAGAAATTGGGGGTAGGGTCCTGCAGCGGACGTCAGCCCACTTACCAGGTGTTAATCAGCCTCTGCTTCAGCCTGCAGTGAAGCACTTTCATTAAATAGGATACTCCACAGTATGATAACACAAATACCTTACCGGTGTGATTCTTCGCTCTGGGGTCTGGAACCTATAAACGGCACCAGAAGGATTGGGATAAATTAAATTTATATTAAATGCTATTTTGAAGGAACGAGAAGTTGTTGTCCCTATATGAACAATATTAAACGTTATTCATAAAGTCTATGGTTATAACTAATCGACAACGTGGCAAAGAGATAGAGAGAGATAGAGTTAGATCCAGATAGATCTTACATTTTGAAGATCTGGAAAATGAGTCTGTTATTTAGAACAGATTTCAGTGTCATGTATAAAAACTTCATGATATTCTATCATCCATTGAGCCAGAACCTTGAAAATGACCCATTTAGATAATCCAATCTACCAGACAGACAAACATGTAAATTCATAGATATCTGTGACATGAAATGTCTGTTAGATGAGTGAATAACCATTATGTGTGACGGCGATGAAATAAGAATCTCAACAAGCCAATTTTTTTTTGAAAAGAAAAAGAGAAAGAGGAATTTTTATGCTATACTGTGTTTCCAAGAAAATCATTTAGTGACACAAAACTTACATTCCTGTACAATCAAGTCCCTGACCAACTTTTTCACCGCTTTAAATCATCAACCAGCTTTCTTTTAAATACTTTAATGAGTCTTTAAAACTATTAAAAATAATCAATTAAAGAGTTTCTTGACTGGCAAGAAGAAGAAAAAACCCAGAAATGTTTTTTATAGTTCCAATTACTATTTAACAGACTGAATGTCCGTATAAATAGAACCAATGTCTGACTTTACTTTTTTGGGAATAAAAGCGTAATTATTTGCTGAAGTGTAGCTCCTTAAAAAGGCGTCTAATCCCTAAATTGAGGAATATATGAGAATACAGATATTTTTAACTTCAAAAGTTTAACCCCTGGATACATTCTCTCATTCTGAAAATGTACTGTAGGCTTGCTGAGGTTATTATAACTTTGAGCACTTTTGTGCTCAATAGTGGACCACAACTGTCTTTCAAAACTATTTGTGAATAAGTCAAGTAAAAAATAAGTCAAGTAAAACTATCTTTGAGCCAGCAATGTTAAAATGAAATTCGAAAAATGTTTTTCTGTTCCAATAATTTTTATAATGGGTGCAAGAATGAAGCAAAAAAAAAGAAAAGAAGAGAGACACAATCTGTAAGAAATCCTGTACAAAGCGAAACAATCCCAACATGTGTAATATCAGTCAAAACACTTGTGTGTGCCAAACGTCCATGTGTCTCACACAGCTCAGTGTGTGTAACATCACATCCTGAAAGTCTCTCTGGTTGGAGACGTCCCACAATGTAACGTAAATACACAAATTAGTCAATTACTTTAAAAATAAATAAATAAATAAATACACAGTCAATTACAAATAAATAAATAAATACACACATAAATCAATCAATCAATCAATTAAAAATAAATACATAAATACACAAATCAATCAATCAATCAATCAATTAAGAAAATAGATAAACCGATCAATATACTTGCAACCATACTCATAATGGTTGCTTTATTTTTCAAATTAATAAAGTTAATACATTTTATCCAACACAACTCAGTTTGTTGCATGTTTGTTGTTGACATATGTGGATTAAGAAAATACGGCTTATTATTTTTGAATGCATCCTGCATGAGGCATCCAAACATCCGAATTAGACCCCATAGTTTTCTTTGAATATAAACAAAATCAGAAGCATCAAGCCGGCAGCTCCTCTTCTGAATGTTCTGTTTCATATCAAAGAAACAAGAAGGATTCTCATGTCTCCTCATTTCAACTGTGTAATTCATCAAATATGAGTAAAAACTTCATATCCTTACGTACTTTGTACGTTTATTATTTTCTTTTTTTTATGTTGACTGACATCAAAATGATACGTGTGTTAATTTAAAGTATCATAACGCTTACAGCTCATCTACCAGCTCAAGGGGGATAATGTATACCAGATACTTATTATAACAATATAATTTGATAATATTATTTTAGGCGAGCAGGGAAAAATCTAGATTAACACAATTATCATGACATTTGTGACATTTTCTACTCGCTTTGTCAACATTTCCTCGAATATGTTTGGATAAAATGGCACTAAATGACTCATCAGCCCATATGGATTTACCTTTCTTTGTAAAGTGTATGCCCTTGAAGTTAACAACTCTACTCTGCATATTCTATATATTACCTACACACTTATGGATATTGAAATATATGTCAACCTTATAAAAAAGAGGCATTAGTTGTTCTATTGTCGAACAGTCTATTAAAATAGCCAAACTTCAATGTAAATGAATTACAATTGTGAAAGTCTTATGATAAGATATTTAATTTACTTTCAATTTTGCAAAGGTTTGAAACACTTCGAAATACACCGAATTGATGCACCGAATTGATGCGCCACTTAGTTGCGTCGTGAGGGGAACATTACCCTTTTTATTACCATTACCTTTTTAGTAACGGCGCAAATCCGTTTAGACAAATTCAATTTCTTAAATGAAATGCCCAATAAAGTAGGAAAATATTCCTCCTAAACTAATTTCAAGTTTGCTGGAGTGTGTGATCGCTTCTGCAACAAAGAAATATATATTGAGAGGGGCTACCATTTGGAGGCGGATGGTGCCTGAATTGAAAAGTAAGCTAGACTTTGAAGCAGGTCATTACCCGAAGAAATGTCCGCCCCAGGCTGATATAATAATGCAAAATCAAAAAGTGAAGAGTAGAAATGTCAGCAAACAAAATGTAGTAAACATCATGTCATTTTTTCTCTCCTCTAATCTGGAGTTCTGACCCAGACTTTGAACAACACTGGACCAGACAGCAGAAACAGACAATGAGTCCAAGGCTGCAGTGAACCTTGAACCGCAACGCCATTACAACCATCATTTCCTCAACCCTATGACACTTTATTGGGGCAATAGAGACAGTCTGCTGTCTCTCTCTCTCGCTCTCTCTCCGCTTTTCTCACTCCCTCACTCACACACACATATACACAACGTACACAACGTGTGTGTGTGTGTGTGTGTGTGTGTGTGTGTGTGTGTGTGTCCGTGTGTGGAGTGAAAAGTATAGGAGATGAAAGGACAGATTGTGTTTCTGGTTGGAACTAAAGGCATTCTCAACCTAATGACCTACAATAAACTCGACCACAAGACTGCTGATTCTTTTTGACCAACACATTGAGGAACTAACAGCTCAGCTGCCGGGCAGTATCCCTGATCTTCTACTAGTTATTTTTCCTTTTAACAAAAGATTCCTTTCCATGTAAAAATAAAGGGGGAAAAAAGAAAGGAAATGTGAACAACTAGCTCTGATGATGACATCAGGGTAACAATTAAATATTTAAATTTCGAAAATGAGCTAAATCTTTGGAGCTTTAATCAAAAGGTTGCTCGAATCTGCAGAAATCGTCAGATGGTTTGATTTGTCAGGAATTATGAAGTCCCCTAAAATTGGATTTGAATCTCTTGTTGACTCTTCAGATTGTTCCGCTCTAACAAAAGACAGCAGGGCCGGGGTAGTTAGTTTCAAAATGTATTGCAATAAAATTACAGATTACCGCTTTAATTATTATTCAATAAACAAACCCAATTACAAAAATATTATAAATCCCGAAATGCAATTGGATTGCAGTCCATTAGTTTCGGATTACCTCGATATAAGCCAGTAAGATGGCTTTAAGTTACCCAATAGTAAGAAAACGTAAGATTAGTAAAGTACAATTTTTAGTCCCAGTCATCTGTTCTGTACTCAGTTTTTTATATGAAGAACAGTATTTTCTTTACTATAAAGTACAATAGATCACCAAACTAATTTTCTTTTGCTTCTGAAGGTAACATTGTGAAGCTAATAAATGTAAAGTGAAAGGTGTTGAATTCTCTGCAAACGGCATTTTATTTACATTGTTTGTAAGGTAAGAGTCATGTATCTTACTAATGATTGATTAAAGGTATTATTGTGGTAGAGCTAATGACCACATGTTTAAAGGCAACGCAGTAAAATGAGTGATTTAATCTGGGACGCCCTTTACGCAGGTCACATTGTCATTCATAAATTAAATGTATTATTATTATTGTCATTAGTTGTGGAGTCCCCCTGAAGGTCTGGTCTTAAAGTCGCATCCATCTCTGCTCTTCTCTTGTCGGGAGGTATTTTTCTATACTTCCACTTGTCCTTCGTCTCTCTCTGATTGCATGAAGCGTGTTAACCCCCCCGAGTTCAGTTATTGTTGTTCGGTTATAAACTGCTCAGCCGCTGTTTACCAGCAGAATGTTTAATCGCTGCTACGCCTGATACAACCAATGATTGCAGTATTATTTTTATCCCAATTACTCAACAAATATCAGTCAGTACTGAAAGCAGTTTTTCAAACTGTCTCCAGATAATCTCACCTTCAAGAACACCCAAACCATCGAAATGCTTCATACTTGTCTCAGAATAAACTGGTTCAACCACAGCACTGCGACCATTCTCACTCGTAAAGCCGTCACTCATAACACACAGACCTCAAAAACACTGACAATAAACATCGATAACGTTTATCTCCGAGGTTGATGATGATTGATCTGAAGATGATTTATGCATGATTGATTTGCATGAATCAGTTTCATTACAGAATAGCACCTTTTCTTTTTATTGACATTTTCTTTTTATTACTGCAATATTCTTTTCAGTATATTTGCATAAAGTAATTTACTTGTGGAAAATAAAAACGTTGGAACAAGATGAATTTAAAAAATCCTGACATTCCAGGGCTGCGATAATAAATGTTTAAAAAAGATAAGAAAAGAAAAGAGGAATAAGTCCAACCTTGTATAGTATATTCGTTCATACTGTACAGAAATGTGAGGGTTCTAATCCCCCCTTTCACTGCCACTCTTCTCTCACCACCAACTCGTCTTCTCACTTTGGTTCCATGTTTCCAATCGAAGCCTTTCAGAGGCCGTACCCTTTTTCTGTTCTGGCAATAAGTCAAAAAACACACCTGGATGGACTTCCAGTTTAAATTACAATCAACTGCATTTTATTACAAATACTCTGCGAATTATTATCGAATTATAATTGAAATGCGGAAGAGATGCAACATTCAGTTTTTGAATGTGTTTTTAAGTTTAGAAAACTTTGTGTTTTCTGTTTGAGAAACGTGCTGAAAAACATTTTGTGTTTTGCGGATGATGGAGTGTGTAGGCTACTGTGTGTGACGTGGTCGTTGAAGGCAACGCAGTTTAGTCTGCATAGACTTCCGTTTCGTTGACTGTGTGAAGAGTTTTGACAATGACTAAATTCTTGACCAAAACATGTTAGCAATCGAGACAATCTGGAGCTTGAAGCGTGGCGGATGTTTGTGCGGGTCAGATGATGGTTGAGGGCGGTGGATGGTGGTGGTGGTGGTGGTGGTGGTGGTATGTGTATGCACGGGTACTCTGCTGCCAGGACTGGTAGTTTATCATTTTTATTGCTAATTAAAGAAAATGTAATCCTGCTAACAATCTCCATTTTTGGCAAATGTGACCGTGATATAATTACATCTTTTTTTCTCTATAACTTTAATGGAATTCAGTGACCTTTTTTTACGTGTTAATTACATAATACCGTTCTATCTATTACCTTATTCCCAAGGCCTTTCTGTCACAACCCTCTAATAATGTCATTCTTGTCAAGGTAGTCCTCCAGCAGCACTCCCCATATTTCCCTTTTCCTGTCGACCTCATCAGTTGGCTTTATGGTAGCCACAAACTTCTGCTGTTTAAATAATTCTTTTGTTCAATCTAATGGAGAAATCTCTCTACCTCCACTTCAAACATTCTACGGTTGTCTATTGACATGTTGTGTTAAATACATCAGTTCCAAGGGGTTTGGGTATGCAGCCACCTTGCACTTTGATTATTTGAAACCTGTTAAGTGTGTTATTTGTCAATCTGTCATGGGTTTGGGTCTGGGTCCCATGTTTTAAGCTCTCCCTGCCATGTCTGAATTAATTCTGCCAGTAAGGCCAAGTGTTGCCATCGTGGCCTTAGCTGATTAACCGTTGAAACGAAGTAGCGGATGGCTACATGAAAGCCGAGGCCGCCCTTTCTCTCATGCAATTCTGACTTCTTTTTTTATCAATTTCCCAAAACCCAAATGTGATTGACAAGAAAGCTTCTGCATAGTCATTCAAAGCAGATAATACACCCCTTTAAATAACAGGAACAGTATTGCAACAATGACTTTAGACCGTGTTTGTGATGGCCATTGGCACAAGCTTGCATGTTGCCTCAAGATTGCGTTAAGTCTGAGCTGCAAGTGTTCAAGAAGCAGAGTGGAATTTCCATCCACTTATCGGAAGGTCATTGGTTCGATTTTCATCCCCTGCAGTCTAAAACTGTCCTTGACAAGATAGTGTTACCCCCTTTGCTTCCAATGGCTATTCTGTGAAGGTTATCGCTCCCCATGAGTATCTGGTGGCTCGTATGAATGTGTGGGAGTAGGTAAGCGCCGGCACATGTTGAAAAGCACTTTAAGTGTACAGTCAGACTGGAAATTTGCTCTACACTGTTTGTCATTTAACTCAGATTAAGGCAAACACACCCATGGCTGCAGAAATGTGCACAATGTAGTGCTGAGTGGAGGGACTACTGAGTTTGTCCGACACCAGCAAAGCCATTTACAAGTCACACTATGTGTGTCTCTTTGCAGCGGCTGGAGGACCGAAGTGTAGGTTCATGGAACTCTATAACTCATCTCTTTCTACCTCAGGTCACATCAACAAACAACCCCTCATAGGACTTGGGATATATGCAGTAAAATTAGCATTTGTTTAGTCATTGGAGAATACATTGTAATTATAGTGGGAGATGTTGAGGAGCCAGAATTAGAGATCATGTTAGGTTGCAGGAACACTATTATCATTATAGTTTGTTTCTGTACTTAAGTTGAATTTTGAGATCTCTGCGCTTTACTAGAGTATTTATTTAACTGACAACTTCCCTAATTCCCCCCCCCCCAATATTTTTGCACTAATAGCTGTATTTTGTGCGCCACACATTTTCAAAGCAAGCTTGATACCTTCATCGATTCTTTTTATTTTGCTTCATTGCATACTTTCAAGAGTGATTTAAACCTAAATGTAAGTTACAATAATGCAGAGAAAAGTTTGATCCCTTCAGGAACTCATCAGCCCATCACATACGCCAGACAAAATAAGATAACACCTAAATCAAACATTTAGAAGAAACATATGGATGAAACCTGACCACCAAGAAAAGATATGCTGTCAGTGATTCTCTGTCCACATTGTTTGTCTTTACATAACGGTCATTCAAGCTGAAAACATTCTTTACCTGTGAAAGACAGTAATACAAGCTGAAATTAAGTTTCAAAACCCTTGAATGGCTACTTTTTTACTTTGGGTATTCTTTTAGAAACCGGTACAATAGGAATGTATGTACTTTTACGATCTGAAATACTGAGTACTACTGAGTTATATTAATATGATTGCTGTAAGTGGCAAATGTGTATGTGGAAACATCATTTGAGGGACAAAAAGGTTGTAATAGCTGCTGTTTTTATTGTAGATGCATTTAGATTTGTAGGAGAAGGAGTGAGGCAGACGTTGTAGCATTAACTGCAACTCCCTCTCAGTCTGTTCTATAAATGTATTTATGATATCTGCATGGCTTTTACCCTGCAAAGACTCCAGATTCGGTAACAGAAGGGTGAGTTTGATCCCCCTCCTTCACCGCCTGAGGAGCTCAAGATGATGCTGGACCTCAAGGAATGAAATAATCCATCTGGCCTAAATCCTGAAGGGTTCAGCTAAAAAAAAAATTGAAGTGTAGTGTCATGTGTTTTATAACTTGCTGAAGCATTTGACAGACTTATTTTGACAATAACAGGATAATAAAAATGCAGTTATGTGTGTGATTGGTACCTTCAATTACTAATACAGATTTTCTGGTTGTCAGATATGAGACAGATAATTTCGGATTAAGTCTTTCTTGTTTTTTGTTGAACTATTTAGATTTGATTATTCATCCTATAAACTCACACTGAGTTTGTCTAGAATTATATCCAATTAAAGAGCAATGTTTCACAGAACCAGATTTCATTGAAGGCAGTTTGTCTTCTAATGGTGACAGAAATGATCTGTGACGCATGAGTTTGTGACTCCATTAATGTTTCAATGGTTGCAGCCAGCAGATATCGCTAAGAATGCAAATGGAACAATTATCAAAGTCTATGTTGGGAGGGTTCAAATAAAAACACAGAAAAAAGATTTGCTTGGTCTTTAGAGATGCTGCCTCTGAGTAATTGGATTTCAATAGACATTATGCCAGTCAATGGAGAAAGTTTGAGGCTCTTGAAAAGTTTTTTGTAAATTACTAAGCATTTTAGAATATTGTAAATTAATGATAAATATGTAGAACAAGAGAAGGCCATGATGGAATCAATTTCTTGAATTTGGGTCAGAATAATCCCATGTGACTCCAAATGGATGAGTGAAGAAAATAAGCACCATTTGGCCACTGTTACCATGCGTTTTCCAGATAATCCAAAAATGATTCAGTTGATTGATACATTCGAAAGATCATTTAATTCTTGATATTCATGCATCTTGAAATGCGAAATCCACATACAATTGTGTCTTAGTGGCGCAGGCCTTACATCTCTGGTTTTAATTTCACATAGGGCCTATTACGTGAGTGGATAAATAAGTACGTGAGTGGATAAAATAAGTTTCCCAACTCGGTGCGTTTGATTAATCGATTCTATGAATAAAACACAATGAATAAAGCTTTTGAACTGACATCATGTTCAAAAAAGTGGAACCAGTCGTACAATAAGATATAATTAAAACCGCGAGACCAAGGAAAAGTCAACCCCATCTTTCCTCTACTCAAACCCACGAACACACTCACGCATACAGACACACTCACACTCACACTCACACGGGCACACAACGCGCGCGCGCGGACATCAAACAAGGTTGTAAACGGCTCCCTGCTACTTTTTTATTCAGGCTGTAAAACGACGTTTTAAGGACACAAGAACTGAGGGGTTTTTTTAAAACCGGAATGATACTTTTAGAGACATCGGCCAGCACTATCACATTTCTCAGCACAAAAGAATTTTTTGATTTATTCCCTACACCGGGTAAATACAGTCTAACCACGTGATCCAAGCTGCAGCCAATGAGCGGCCGAGAATAAGGTAAGGGCAGGAAAAAATACTACCATTTTAGGGGAGGATGTAAGCCACAAGACCATCTAACGTTTTTACAGGCGCACTTAAGTGTCTTTTTATTGAAATAATAAAATAAGCATGTCGCTAACGAATTATTATTCCATGATGGGGCTCCAGCCAGAGGAGCCGTACGGTGCGCATTTCATCCCGGGAGGCTTGCAGGGTTCGACGGCCAGCTGCACCAAGCCAGTCCGGGGAGCGGAGGAGGAGGAGGGGACCCCGGGATCACACATCCCAGATTTTTCACATTTTTCCAACAAACAAACGAGCCTAAATGGGTTTCCTTGGACAAACTCCGCATCCTCTCCATCCCCGACTACGCAGCTGCAGTCCGGCCCCGGTCTTTTTCACTCACATCATCTCCTGGGCCACCATCACCCATATTACGGGCCCCAGACGCAGAACCACGCCGAGCACCTCGCGTCTTTGCCCGCAGCGGAGAGCAGATTCGTCCGCTGTTGGGAAGGAGCGACTCACACCTCGGAGACCTCTCTGCCGCACGCGGCCGGCGGGTTTCCCAGCTGTCTCTCCGCTCAGGGTGACCTTTCAAATCCGAGTCAGAGGTTTGAGGCAGTAAAACCCGAGAATTCCCCCCCGTCACACGACAGCCCAGCGGATCCTTCCAGCTTCTCCAGTCCGAGCGAGGTAGTCCTGGAACGGCTTGGCACCGTGGAGGAGCTGGGGAGAAAGCCGGAGCCCAAAAGAGAAGAGGAGGAGAGACAGACGCAGCCTGACCCGGGTATACGTACACTTAACTCAGTGGTGTTTATTAGCAAAGGTGTGTGTCTCTGATCGTATATGTGACAGAGGAGGGAGAACGTGGCCTAAGTAAGTGTCTGTGACTTTTATTGCCCTATAAATGTCTTGTAAACGACAAAATATAAAACTTTATAGTCCATTAAAATAATTAAGGTGCTATTGCTGTTATTTATCCAACCAATTTGTCAGCAGAGGGAAAATACAGGTAGGTTTGAGATGCATTTTGTAGTAGCAAGTTATACTGGGCAACAGCCTCATATATCCCAAAATATTGTTTTTTTTAGCTGAGGATGCACAAAAGTAATTTTTGGAGTCTTAATAATAATAGCAATAAATAATATCAAGAGGGAATATATCATGGAGACAAGGAAAAAAACGTTTTATTAAATGTAATATTATTATTATTATTAATAATAATAGGCCCAATAACACATAATTCTAATAATTGTCGTTCTACCTCTTGTAAAATTAAATATTATATTATTATTAAATAAAGGGCTAATTTGGAGTGCAGCTAATCAAATAAATAATTCAGAAATTGAAGCAAACTGTTCTTCTTGTGGAGAGAGGGCATGATTCCCAAACCAAAGCCAAAATACGTGTTGCTCTCTTGCTGGCTGTCTGTCTCACTATCATTTCACAGCCTTCTCCCTCTTTGACTGCTTTGCTTTTAAAGTGGCCAATAAAGTCAAAGGTTCCTATATCTCTCCCCAGTTGCAGTTTAATAATTGTTAAAAAGAGGCTCGGTTTGGCAGTTTATCAACACTTGCTGCTCTCTGAGAGCTGAAGCTCTAGGACACCCTCTGCTGTAATAAGACAGCCTCCTCTTCTCCAACAAAAAGAAGTGGTGTTAGCGTGAATCATAATCTAATCACACAGTTTTACATGTCACATTGAATCAGCAAATTGATGCATAAGTAATTATGAGGCCTGAACAATCCTAATGGTAATAACACTTGCTTAGCGCTTGTAAAATTAGCAATACGGCTTTAAAAAGAAGAAGAAAAGAGAAGTTAACACTTGGCTTTAAGCTCTAATGAAGCAAACGTTTTGGGCTCACAAATTGAGAGCACATTTTCTTTGATTTTTTTTTTTTATGTCAGTGTTTGAACTCTCCACAGCAGCAGAATGTAAATACACTGGTGTGTCGTAAAAGTGATAATCTATTCCACCTTGTCTCTTCTTCAGCAGAAAACCCATCAGCCAGTTGGATCCATGCCAAGTCCACCAGGAAGAAAAGATGTCCCTACACCAAACACCAGACCCTGGAGCTGGAGAAAGAGTTTCTCTACAACATGTATCTGACCAGGGACCGGCGCCTGGAGGTGGCTGGACTCTTAAATTTGACAGAGAGACAGGTCAAAATCTGGTTCCAGAACAGACGGATGAAGATGAAGAAACTGATGACCAGGGATAGGAGGATTATGAAATGAGGCTGGGGGCATTTAGGCATGGAGGAGGTGAGGTTCTATCTCTTAAAAGAAATTCAGTGCTCCGAGGATGTCCACAACATTAACCTCAGCTGGCATGATCAGCTCATATTAAGTAATGGCACCAATATGGCTGCCTTGGGAAACTGCAGAGGTGAAAACCTGCAGGGGAGACTGGATGTGCCGCTGGACATTTTTTAGAGAAAAAAAAAATATTCCTATTAGTATCTTCAGCCTTTTTCATATATTCATAATTCATAATGCGACCATCTGCATGTTAGCAGCTGAAGGCAATCCAAACATAGCCCGGCGTCTTTGTCAGTTATGCTCATAATAAAACACTTACAAGGATACAAGTAAGTCAATTTAAAAAAAAAAGTCACACACTAGATGATATCAAAGACTCACTTTAAAACATCTGTTTTTGCTTAAGTATACTACACATGGCACATAGTTGACTTCACATAAATTATCGGTGCTTTCAGCCAAAATTTCAAACTGTGTTTTATGATTTTTAAACGACTGTCTCGTAAAACTGCTCTCAGATTGCCAGACCGGGCTGCTCCACGAGGCAACTTTGCGGGATATAAAAACACATCCCACGAGCGATCTTATCTCTGAACAGCTGTCTGTTTGGCCAAAAGAATATTTGCTGCCTTTATCTGAAATCGAAACACATGTGAGAGAGAAATCTACGCCGACAGAAGCCTCGGAATAAAATCAGAGAGATCCGATTTTGAGTTCCAGCAAAGTGGAATTATGAGCAAGTCCTGTTTATTTGGCTTTAATTTAAGGAGGATTTATTCTAATCTTGGTTAAAAAAGCTTAAAATATAACTCAAAATATGTTATCAGTAGTTGCTGTTTTCACACATTATATATGTAATCCACATTGTAAATCTGTGTGAAACCATCACATGTGCATAAATGTGAATTTTTTAACACGTGGAATGTTTACTCCTCCTGTGTTTATTGTGTTAAATGTGTTTAAATTTATGTGCTACTTTGGAATGTAAGACAGAGAAACATTCCTTTAAACTGAAGCGCCATTTTTCCTACTTAAGTGTATAAATGAACTTTGGTGGGCTGGATTTCTATTTTTATTTCTGCTGGCTAGCTGAATATGCACACACCAGCAAAGCGTTAAGGAGCTGTTTTTTTGTTTCTTCCCTCATTTAAAGTAAAATGTGTGCATCAGTATACTTAGTGTGGCGTTATTGTTTGCAACATGCTATATGTTATATGTCTGCCCAGCTTGCAGGTGTTACCTCAATGTGGAAGATTTGGTCTTCAGCAGAAAAGTATGTCAGGTTTCTTAATAAGTTAACGTGTATGATAGATATTAACAAATACGGCTATTAACTAAATACAATAAATACAGTCACGATATGATAGCTTTCACAGTGTATTTCATGTGTATCCAGGTGATCCCAGAGCTCTGCAGAGATGATCATGTGCTTTTTATCTTGTTCATAATTGGAGCAATTCTCTTAGTCTCCCCTTAAAACAATGTTGAGCAACTTTTAATATTTTATCCACAAAACAGAATAAGCTTCTTTGTTTTTTTGTTGTTGTTTTTTTGTTTTTTTATAAACTCTGCATGTAACCTAAAGGTCATACTTCTTGTTATTGTTGTTGTCGCTGTTGTTGTCATTGTTAGAGTATGGATATCTGTTGCTGTGGGTCAAATATGCAGATAAAGCTTTTATTCCTATAACTGACCATGCGCACACAAACACACGCACACACACACACACACACACTACACATACACACACACCCACTCACCAGTCCTGGCTATATGGTGTAAATTCCCTTTCAGTGTTACCTCCTGTATAATTAATGATACTGCATAAAGGAACAACGCACAACCCAATTCCATTCCAGAATGTAGGAGACCATCATGTTAATATATAATATATAGTGTTATCAAATGTCTTTAGTGTTTTTTTTTTCCACTGTAGGATGAGATGGACTCAGTAACAACAGCTTCTCTCTGGAGGAGAGGAAACACAACAGGCTACGTTAGCCTGCAGCTACGGGCCTGTGCTGTGATTTAACTGGAGTCAAAATGTGATGACGTGAGGCCTTCATCTGCTCATTTAGGCGAAATATGCTGCTCATGGAGATCTTTTTTATAAAATAAAAGATGGATTAGCTATATCACGGTTCATTTTGTATTTTTACTTCTTTTGTTATATTGCTCATTTCTTTTCATTACATTTTTTGGTGAGAATTTGTAATTTGAGCTACACCAGTTTTACGGTTTACCTACTTTACTTTCACTGAAAACAGATATCAACGCCAGGTCTACTATACTATTACTATTACTACTACTACTTCTGCTGGGAGGAGAGGAAACACAACGGGCTATGTTAGCCTGCATTACTACTACCACTAGTACTGCTTACTACAACTACGACTGATAATAATAATAATAATAATAATAATAATAATAATAATAATAATAATAATAATAATAATGATATTAATAATTGAAATTTTATGGATTTCTCGTCATGCACCAAGGCTTGTAGTACATGAATAAGAGCAGTTTTTATAACATCATAGATAGATAGATAGATAGATAGATAGATAGATAGATAGATAGATAGATAGATAGATAGATAGATAGATGGATGGATGGATGGATGGATGGATGGATGGATGGAGGCACGGACAGACCCCATATTATACACGTCATCAGAAGAGTAGCAGCAAGATAGAAACTTCCACTATTAGTAGTAAAAGTAGCCTATTAAAAAGTACGTCCAACAATAAGAATAATAACAACAATAATAATAATAATAATAATAATAATAGATTCCTCATCTTGCAATAAGCAAGTGTTGTTTATTTTAACAGCAAGTACATTTATTATTACAATTTTAATACATTATACCATTACATTGACGTCAGAGACGTCATAATAGCCGTCATAATAATATAGGATTACTAATAGTACAGGTTGTAATAATAAGAAATAATAATAATCAGAGGAAAAAACTTTTTTCATTAATATTATTATAATACGTATTATTATTGTTTTTAAATAGACATTTGCTAATACAATCGGTGGCTATTATTGTAAATAGAAAAATGTATTGATTGTATTTTAGCAGGAATTTACAAAATATCCCTGCTTATCATAATATATCTACCGTGGTCTTCTTTCCTATAGTGTTATTATTTTAGTATAAAGCTATAAAAGCCTTTTCTTTTTCTTCTAAATGAGCTAAATATTGTTCCAACGTCAAGGTATCTCACTGTAGGTATGCAAGTGTGAGTTTGAGGCCTGGGAGAGAAATTTCTTCCTCCTTGTTTTGTCAAAGTCAGCGCAGCGCCTCGTAGCTTCCCTCATTTATTGCGGCCGTATAATGCGCTCAGCTACTGCAGGGTCATAAACCAACAGCGTGCATTTGGAGAATAAACGTGACTTTCCCCACACTCTAAGCAGGGAGACACACAGAGAAAGGTGTCATAAAGTAATTTAACCCAGACAGTCATCGTGACTATATGGTTTTATTGGACAACCCTTCCTGCCTCTGGGCCTCAACTGTCCTTCTAAATGTTAAAGTCATTGTCTGCAGCTGAGACCAGACAGCCGCAATCTCACTCCTACACCCCACAAAACACAGGAAATTTCACCATACACACTCAAAAGTGGGCTTAAAATGGTGCATGGCTCGATTGCAAGGGTAATACACTTTATAATCGAAATTGCAGGATTTACTTTGTAGTAAAGGTAGACCTATAGGTAAAAGGCCAAAATGACTGACTACGTCATTGCCAACCATTAATGTTTAATTGTAACGCGTTTTAATTTATTCTTAACTAATTATTTAATTCGAACTATTTTCGTTCGCTTGGCAGGGAATTAACTGCGTCATAAATTGTAAATTAAAACATCAGCGGAATTTGTCTCATGTTATTTCTAAATATCGCTTAAGCTGGGAAGCTTTTAGAGTAAAGTAGAAGAAATCTGAGGAAAACACGAAACCTCGGAATTTATTTGAATGTTCTATGACAAAATAAATTCACTTAAAACTGTACAAGGCCAAAGAAGCACAGGGATTTGACTGCAATAAATGTGTGATTAGATTTGTAGAAACGACTGAGGAAGTGCGGCCATAAAATGGTTTGGAAATTCCGAATTAATATGGGATGTAACTAATGTCTGCAAATAAAACTGAGCATAACGACCTCATTAGGGAACAAGATAGTTGTTGTGATGCGCAAATTGAATAGGATGGTAAGTAATATCCAAATGATTGCTGTCGATTAAATGTCGTTTCTGAAGTGTGGGCAATAACATTAAATGAGTACACAGTGGAACAGAGGTTGCCATATAGTAAAAAACACACGATATAAAAGCAATGGAAATCAATGGGAATATTGTATACTTAATTCAATAAAAGTAGCTTGTTAATTATTTTCTGATATTATAAAAGGGAATTTTAAGAACCTCAGACAAAATAGGCTAAATGAGGTGCATAGGTGCATTTTTTTTATATGAGGTAGTAAGAATACAGGATTGTTCCGTGCAATTGGTTGCTGTGTTAACAGGGGGGAGTTGTATCAACAGCAGAATGTAGCTTAATACATAAACCATGCTTTCATCTAACCATCTATTCTAAGTTGTATGAGACTAAAATAATAAATGAGACCGAGTAACATTTATCTCTCAAAGTTAAGTGGTGAGAAAAAAAATGTCAAAGATAGGCTTAGGATTGATGGATGGAAGGTTGGATGGAAGGATGGATTGATGGGTGGAAGGATGGATGGATAGATGGACGGAGTGGCTGATGCTTTAACCAACGTCAAACAATGAGCACATGCCTTGCAGTTACAAACTCTGTCCGCTTGGTGGTGGTGTTGCGCTGCGGTGAAACAATAAAGTCGTCAGGTTTCAACGGTAGCCATATGCCGGAGATAAAAAAAACAAAAAACACTGTGATATAAAGAGAATTACGGTAATAAAGGTGGATAGGTGTCATGCGTCCCCTCCTCCATTTACCTCTTCAAAACCAACACGTTTAAGTATCTGCAGTCCAGTCACCTTTTTCCTGGCTCCTGCCATCACGTCACGGACAAATTCAACTTACAAATGCAATTAATGGTTCAAAATGTCTCTGGCTTAACAATCATTTTCTCATAGAATTTAAATAATACTCATTCATTGAGAGCAATTCAGGGTAAATTTATGAAAAGAAAATGAGATAATTAACAAGAATACCAAGACACCTATAATTAAAGAGTGAATGAAAATATGCCCCCCTTAATAAGCGGACTCGCCCTTTAATTGATTTTTTATATAAATACAAGTATTGAAATGGCGCTTAAAATACCACCTAGAATAGTAGGGGTGTCTTAATAGTGGAATCAGGTCAGGCAGTGAATGTTTCACGGCAGCTCGTCTGAAGAAGAAAGGTGGAAATGTCCATTGGGAAATTTTGAATGCTGGATTTGAATGTGTTGTAAGCATATTGTGATCAAATTATCTTTGCATGGTGTTAGTTAATTCTTCAAACTAACATGCCTCTTAAATTTGGTAGAATCCCGTTATTTCCAGTAAACTGGAAATGATTAAGACCGTGCATGTTGAGTCAATTATTTTCGTTAAAGTGAGAATAAGAGGATGAATGCAGGTGAATATATTTATGTTGAGGACAAGGAACAATGAAGCAGAAAGGTAGGGAGTAGAGAGTAACCATATCAGTATAGGATACTCAAAACCTGATCTCAGCCAGGGAAGTGGCAGACAAAGGTGTAGCCTATGCGGCAATTAAGATCAAATCCTACAGGAAGTTCAATTAAAAGCTTTTATTCACCATAAACGCACACATATGTTGCATTATTCCTCCCAGTTTTTACAAAAAATAACACCTATAGATAGAGATCAGCCACCGATCCGGTGTCTTTGTGGTACTTACAGAGAGACAATGGTCCAAAATGGCCATTTGGATTACTGTTGACCAGATGTAACTAGATTTATATGCGAGGTTGTCCGAACATGACCAAAATATAGGCATACCACACTCAGAGGGCCAAACCTTACCAAAGCAGTTCAGTTTTACCATTATGCCATAACAAAACAATAAAAGAAACGACGAAAACAAGAATTCTGTGATAGTTGAACACTCAGATTATGACCTCCTGCCCATGGAAACATATCCCTAGAATATGGAACCACTTCTATTTAGCTGATAAAAAATCAAAATAAAATAATGTAATTTCAGGTGGCGGTTTTCGTCAGGATGTACCTCCAGAATTTGATCATTTCTAGCTGGGTACTATTACACAATTCTTTCCCAGTAGTTTATGCATAATAGACAAAAACTTTCCAGTAAGCCTGATCTTATTTATGATCTTTATTTATATTGTACATAAAATCTTGACTCTGACCCTTGACCCAGATCCGCTCCAAAATCTAATGATTTCCTCCTCTTTGTAAATGAGCTACCCTTCCACTAAATTACACCGAAGTCATCCGATAGTCTAGTGAATGTGTAATCGAGAAATTGTAGAATAAGAAAAATAAATAAATAAAATATAAGTAAAAAAAAAAAAAAAAGAAACTCCCCAAAGAAAGTTTTTTAAAATCCGCCATCCACCGCCCCGTTACCCGGATCCCTTCTTAAATGTGATGAATTTCATGGTATCACATGAACATGACTGTTTAGCAGTTATGTGTTATCCTGATAGGCCGACAAATAAACAGACGGATTAAAAGAGGCAAGAACAAAACTCTATAGTGGAGATTTTACACTTTTTACTTTCCTTCCTTCTCCTTCTCCACAATTAAACTGTTCTGGTTGAGCCTTCACAGAATGTTGGGCCGCAGCAGCGAAAACTTTGTAAAAACGCACTCTGTGTTTCCTTCTCAACACCAAATCATATACAGAAATTGTCAAATATTAAATAAGCGATTCTAAAAAATTACTGCAGTTGAACGCGTAACTAAGAAAAATGTGTCCTTCAATCAGGTCAAATGAAATAGATCAGTGCTGGGTTTATAATAATAATAATAATGCCTAGTTATTGAAGGATTAAATAAATCTATAAGAAGAGGGCGTTATTTCTGAGAATAATGTTCAGCATTGCATGAAAAAAAAAATCCATATTTCCAAGTGTATTATTTTATCAAAAGTTCTCATGTAATATTTAAAGTACTAATATATATCATTTTTTTAAATAAAAAAATCTGCTGTAGCCTATTTCAGTTTTTCATTCCTAATGATCTGTGAACCGCTTTTAGATGGTTTTAAAAAATCATGACTGTGCTCCCGACAGAAAAATGATCTGAAGGGGAGAAAACAAGAAGCAGAAAAACAACTTCTGCCATGTCATGCCTTGTGGATTTCCTGAAGAAGCATAACACGATCAACGAGAGAAATTCATTGTCAAGCACGATAATGGGAATTCATGATTTTTTCCTTTACGCAAGTAAAGAAGACCTGCGCCATTCAGCCGAATTTGCGCATATGTGAGTCAGGATAAAGATGTATGACGTGCAACGACGTCGAACTCTCTCTCTCCCACTCTTTCTCTCTCTCTCGCTGTTTCTCGCTCTGTCTCTGTCTCTGTGTCTCTCTCTCTCTCTCTCTCCCTCTCTCTCTCTCTTTCACACACACACACACACCCATGAAGCCAAACACAAACCCACATTATCTGGTCACAAAAGTTGTAAATTACATAAATACACGGGGTCAGAAAATGCATCAAGCTAAAATACACGCATTTTGATTTTGTTCAACAGTAGGAGGATTGTTCGTTCTGAATTTAACGAAATATTAATATATTCAGTCCAGAGGTTCTGATGAGGGTTTCAACACCACAGATAGGAAGAAAAGGAGTTGATGGACAATCTGCAGCTCTTAATTACACTTCTTCAATTATTTAGTTAACCTACCCTTAAAGACAAACATTCCGGAAATAAAAATCAGTGCAAAATACGGTAAAATTCTGATAGCAGCTGTTGTAACAAAAAAATGAGTAATGAAAGAAATTATAGTATAAAAGTAAAAAATATATAGTAGGCCAATAAAAAAAATTGAGAACTGTTGTTAACTAACAGAAGACGGACAAATATAAAGATATACTTTAAGCCTGTTTATAGTAACTTTTTAAATAACCTAGCAAGGGTTTACAAACAATTCCTCAAGAAATGCATCTTTCTATTCATGTTTAGTTTCCCTTTCTTTATAAGCACCTTGCCAGTTAGATGACAATAATTAAATAAAATGACGGTAAACGGCTGCATAAGTAGATCTATAATTTTACTTTGAAAGTGGCATTATTTAACAAATAAACCTTAATTATAAAACTTTGTTTCTGTAGAAATGAACGCTTGTTTTAGCTCAGTGTTGAAAGATTTTATATTTGAAATGTTTACAATCTAGCCACATCTGTAATTTGGTTAGTATACCGTTACATTTTAGGTAATTACGTGCTTATGAAATATTGATCAACAGTATATATTTTCACGTTACAATTGTGTATTTTCCTCATATAATGACATCTGAATTAGGTTATTTCACGTCTATATTATTTACAGTGTAGGTCTTCAAACTTGTATGGTATTTTTGGTATTTCTGGTATTTGTAGTGCTCCTGTGGGGATGATAGCTTACTCCTGAAAACTAGAGCAGTAACTGCAGTATCTGAAAGCGTGATGCTTGTGTTGAGTTGAGAAAGTCGGACCAGCTCCAGTGACAGGAGGTCCCACACGTGAAGTGTTTCTATCTTAGCTAAACTTTGCTGTGGGGGCTTTCAGGTTGTTTGTCATATTTTTGTGATTGTTTTGTTGCTTATTTTCCAGCCATGCCAAATACAAATAAAACATACACTGTCATGCTGGATCGTAGGCCTAAGGCTTAAAAATGTTTCCTGCTTTTCGTTTTCGTTCCTATAAGACACAAATAATATGACGCTCATTCATGTGGCCTGCAAATCAAATACATTCCGAAAAGTGGCTACAAAATAAAACTACTAGAGAATTCAAATAGATCTAAAAATCTGTTGTGTGCGTGCGTGTATAAGTGCGTGTGTGGTTGTTTATTTGGGGATGCAGCTTTCTCCTGAGTGCAGCTCTCACTAATTCCCCTTCCTGTCTGCTTGATTTACGCACATGCACACACAGAGAGAGAAAGGTCATTAAACCGTTTTTACGAGCTTGCCATGCCGGCCATTGGCCACTAACGGTCATGTGTGCGCGTTCGGTGCGTAACCTAACGGGCAGCCTTGCCTCGCGCGCTCTCGGTACCCCAGAGCTGCTTCTCGGTAACCGCGCGCCTCCATGGAGGAATTCTCTTTACATTTTCTGTCTCTCTGGAAATGGCTGTTCCAACCCAAATCTAGGTTTGTGTCATTTATTTATTAAACTTTAAAAAAAAAAAGTTTTATCTCCATGTAAATAACGTTTATTCTCGACGAGCTGTAAAAAAAAAAAAGGATGAAAAAAATATCTGTGCTCGTCTTATACCTTGCATGTTCTTCATCTGGCCCACTCATCCAAACTCCAAATGGATTTTCTACTTATTTCTGACTGGTTTGAGTGTTCCATTTCGTTTTTTTTCGTTCTGTGTTCCCCAGGATGCTGCAGAGGAAATGGATTCCAGCAGCTCAGCAGGAACCTGCGCACGAGCTTTGACATTTGAACTGCAATATAACATTGTTAGAGATGGATATCCAACAACTGAACGAATAGGAGGTGCTTGTTTGTAGATTTAATGCATCAGTTAATTTATTTCTGCTATTGATTGTTATATTATTTATATCTTTTATCAATAGGTTTTATGTTGCATAATAAACAGGTGCATATCATTAACGATATGCACAAGTGCATACCATTAACAGTATGCACAAGTGCATACCATTAACAATATGCACAAGTGCATACCATTAACAATATGCACAAGTGCATACCATTAACAATATGCACAAGTGCATACCATTAAGCAAGCTTTTGCAGCTACTGTAGAATATTCACAGTGGCTGCAATGTTGGGTCTGTAAACTTTCACATGCAGAAGAGCTGATGTTTTTTTCACCAGCATATTAAACTGAGTCCTATAAGTGTAATGTATATTTATTGATCCAAGAAAAAGGTCTGTAACACTCAAACAAAATATCCCCTTTAACCTTTCCTGTCTTTACAAATGATCCATCTCAGTCATGAGGTTTAAGGAATACAGGAGAGAGAGAGCAACACCATCTTTTATGACCTGAAAAAGAATGTTGACCAACCACTGATGTTTCAGTGGTGTATTATGCATTAAAAAAAAATGGAATTTGATGTGCAGCTGGTGCTAAATGCTCGTGCCTCGCTCAGCACAGCCTTAATCATCACGATTGAGCACTATTCAAAATGAAAATGCACATGAATTGGACTTTTTCAAATACAATACTATAAATCAATGAAAAAAAATATGTAGTGAAATTCTCCCCTCTGAATGGAAAGATGGTCTTTGTTCTACACTTTCTCCTCTTTGTTATCTTTCCTCACCCAGCCTGCATATGGAATCTCTCCTGGCCTCAGAAGAAACAGAATTCTCCTCCATAAAATACACTTGGACAGATGGCCTCTCCACTGTGGTTTTTGTTTTGGTTGACATTCTGTTTTTTATGAGGGCAGTAAGAGTCAAAGAGACAAAGAGGCAGAAAGACAGTATTTCTTCCTTTTCTGAGTTTTATATTTCGTTTTTCCCCTCTTCTCTCTCCTGGGGACAGAAGGTGGATTGTGAGAGATAGAGAGAAACAAAGACAGTATTTCACTGGTGCTGCTCAGTCAAGCTCAGCTGGCACTCAGTATTTACAGCTTACTGCAATGCAGCACTAGACCCTGTGTGTGTGAGTGTGTGTGTGTGTGTGTGTGTGTGTGTGGTGTGTGGGGGGTGGGGGGGGGGGGGGGGGGTGGATTTGGTAATCTGTGGTTGGGAGAAACAAAGGGGGGGGTGGGGGGGGGGGGGGGGGGGGGGGGGGGGGGGGGGGGGGGGGGGGGGGGGGGGGGGTTGCATTTGTCAATATGTGTTTGAGAGAAACAAAGAGACAAAAGGAGATAGGGGAAACAGGGATGCAGATAATGAAGCCAACATTAAATTAAAGCCAGGCCGAGAGAAAGCCTGACAGTGAGAGAGGGCGAGAAAGAGAGGGAGGAGAGAGAGAGGGAGAAAGGGAGAGTTGGCGGAGAGAAAGGTGCATTTGTAGATGTGTCTGTGTGTCCAGTCTGATTACAAAACATGAATGTGTCTCTGTACCTGCAGGATTGGGCCAAGACTGTCGCTCCATCTTTGACAGAGAAGAAAAAAACACAAAGGTTTGTTCTGAGGAACTGATTTTCGTCTCCGTTGGTTGATTAAAAACTGCAAAACAACTAATTACACAATCACATTGTTGGAACTTAGAGTATTTTGAGAATGATCTTTACACTTGAGAAGAAAGGCCCTTCTATAATACCTTTCCTCAGATGTTTATTCCCTCACTTAACACTTTAGGAGCTTATTATTATGCAATGTGACTAATGTGGTGTCTCTTTATTTCCAGAAGTAACCCAGTTTATGCCGTTTATCCAAAGTAAAGCAGCTGGATCACCTCATACAGGTAACAGAATGGTTGCTGAAAAACACAAAAGCCCTTGATGAGAATCAGTTTGTGTTAAACTCTTTCTACTGAATTTAACCAATTACAGCTAAATAGATAAATACGACTGCGTGACATCTAATAGCCACGTTATGTCAGATGTTTATACTTTTGTTCGTTGGTTGGACGTTCTTCATTTACCTCACTTGCATTTGGAATATTTCCAAGAGTGATATTATCATCATGAGCCACCAGGGGGCGGAAGCAGTCAGAAAGTACAGAAAGGACTCAAAGGTAAATACCCGCATAAAAGCTGCGGTTTCCTCCGTATATATTTCCCTGAATAATATATATACATATGTCTATAATTAAGAAAAGACAAGCAAATTTATCTATCCAAGCCATTTCACTGCAGATCTTCCTTTGATTCCACCATTGGCTTTTCACAGGCACACTAATTAAAAAAAGATACTGCTTGAAATGCTTAAAAATAAAAGATACATTTTTTTTGCATAATTGTACTATCAAGAAATAATTGGCATGTAAGAATTACTTTTCAAGCAATGTCAATTTACTTTTAACGTATCCCTGGTCAAAGTTTTGAGTGTTTGTCGTCCTATTTTTTTTAAACTCTCAAACTTCTATTTACAATTGAAACCTACTTAATTTTCTAAATCTCCATATTACCTTTTTGAAGAACTTTGGTTTCTTAATGCGCTTTCGTCCCTTTAAATTCACATTTACTCACAATTTCCAGTTAGGAAACTAATATTTCTTATACTCAATAAAAATTTATAAATTCAAGTATTCACCACATACCCATAAATGTTTTGATATGTTGTATATAAAACTGAGCTTTTACAGAGCGACTCTAAATTGACAGGTTTTAAAGGACAAGGAAATTCTATATTATCTGCACAGTGCTGTTGCTGCTGTGTTGCTCACCTTTTAACACTAGAGGGCGCTATAGATGCATCGATATTTTCCCACAACGCTGTGAACACAGTCGTCCAGTTACCCTGCATCTAAGGTCATGAGAGTTCTGTTCTTCCAGTTACCTTGAATGCACCGCAGACATGCACCTCCGCGTGCACTGATGTCCCGGGACATCTTTGTCTGACGGGGTTTTATGTTACAGTAGCTGTGGAGCGTTATTAGGCAGGACGCCAAGCCAAAATGCTATAAATCATGGATTCAAGTGGGCCGTGGTTTAACACCAGCTGTGACACTTGAAAAAATAAAGATTCTTCTGAGCGTGGAACATCTTGTCTGAGAAAACACACAAAACCATTCCACCGAAGGCCCATTTGAAGAAACACTAGCTCAAGAATCGTTCTTGCATACAAAAAATAGGCAAAAGAATTTAATTATTATAATTATTTTTCTGTAGACAAAGTCTTAATTCAAAATGATTTACTCTTTATTATGCAAGTTATTAAATATATCGTTTACTGACTTAAAATAGGCCTGTTTTTGAAAGATTTGTATGTAGAAATTATAAATGGTTCCGCAGCAGTAGTTCTGACACAACCACAACCACACACACACACACACACACACACAGTAACAGCGCCGCGGTCTGTTTTCACAGGACCAGTTTATGGGTTTATTGCTCCCCATTTACGGAAATCAAAGCAGGAAACAAATGCTCGAAACAACATTCCAGAAACATCCGGAAAAATGCAAACCGCGGTGAGTCTCTGCTTGTTTTGGAGGAAAGGACGGCAGTGAAACTCCACGCGGGGGTCCAAGCGTTGACCGAACGCGCAGAACTTATAGGATTTAAACATGGACTGGATTCCTATTTTGCATGCAACACAAATTCTTCAAAGAAGGTTTGACTAACATTACTTGCGACCAAAAAAGCCAAAATTACATTAAATGAAGACAAAATAAGGCAATTCAACAAACACAAAAGGCGGTGAAAGAAAAAAAAAAGAAGCCATAACTACAAGGCAATTAACTCCTCAAATATAAACCAAATTTATTCTTTGGCATCTTAAAAATTAGAACCCCCGACAGACTGAATTAATTAAAATAATAATAAATCCTCTATAGAAAGATTCGTGGATGAATGCATCTTTTTGATTTCCACACTATTAACCCATCGAGATGAGGGTGTTTCTCTGCTTTGGCGCCATTATCGATTAAAGCGGATCTCAGTGCGGCACCTAATAATTTATGAATCCCGCGTGGGAGTAACGAGAAAAAAAAACGGAGCACGTGACGGTAATAAAGTGTGTTTTATTGCCGGCGGTTTGACAAGCCCCAAAATATAACTCAGACAGAATAGCCGGCAGGCGGCCAGATGGGATTGGTGACCGATATTTGTCCGAAATCAACAGAATGCTCTTTGTGTGGCGGTGAAGGCTAACGGAGACGGTTCTGATAATCAGATTCGATCCATTCGAACGGGATTTTACAGCTACGCGACGCGTTTTAACGCGAGATCAGAGCAAAGTAAGTGCACCTCCTTTTCATATTTGGCACAGATATGGAATTATGACTGTAATCGGTGTAGGAGGGCAGATGGAAGGACAGATGTTAGGGAGGTTAAAGCTGTGGTTCGGGGAGCATTAAAGGGCCCTCGCTGAAGGCGGTGCAGACATCCACCTGTAACCCAACATGTTATCTAATTACCTCACCAAAACGGAAAAACAGGCACGTTGATATTCAGACATCATATCACAGCATTTTTCAATCATCTGGAGGATTTTCAGTGTGTGCGTGTGTGTGTGTGTGTTAGTGGTAAGATGCTGCTGGACAGTCTAATTTGTTGATTTATTTCTGTTTTTTCCCCGTGAGATTTTAAACCAGCTTCAAATTAATTAAAAAAAAAAAAAAATTAATTATAGGAATTTAAATCTGTCGGGGATGCAAAATTACTTATTTTATGTTGTCAATATAAAATGTTCAAGGCCTGCTGAAACTTACTCTCCAAAGGGGATACATTATTTGATTACTATATGGCTGATATTGCTTTTTACCTTCAATTTACCATGCAAAATCAATCGCAGATTTTTAAAATAACTTCAGCATCAACACACACGTAGTAAATGTTGGATAAAATCTGCAAGGGGTGCAGGAATATTTACTAATTTGGTTTTGTTTTAACATGCAAGGTATGGACATTTCTGCAAAAGTCTCTACCTTGGCAACATATGACCTCTTAACTCACAAGGTTATTTACTAAAATCCCTTTTACATCAACGAAAAATGTAGTTAAAAGATAAAAGCAGACAATAATGCTGGATTGTTCAGTCGTTCATTGTTGTTTTTACATCACAAAAACAATTCTTTGTGATTCTTAAACAATCACTTCCACGCTGAAATTCGCTTTCCAAAGAGGATGTATTTAGTACCATGTGTTTGATGTTCATATCTGTCTATGACTATGTTGTTTCAGATTTGTAAAATTATGTCGACATGAACAAACATGAAATTATGAAATTATCCAAGAATGCAGGGTGGATAATTTTATGACAAGTCTTCTTTTAAATAAAAAATGTTCAAAGCCTGCTAAAAGCCACATATTTCATACCATATGGTTAATATGGTTGCCTGCCCTCAATTAACTCACAAGGTTATATCCGTTTTAAGTTTGTAAAATCACTGCTCCGGTCACACAAATCGTTATTACAGGATAAAACCGGACAGGAAAGTAAGATTATTCATTAATTTACTGCTGATTTAAGATCACGGTCTTCGATTGCATACTGCGAACTCTTCAAATCCTTTATTTAATTAAAAATGTTCAGTTTAGTATCACATATAATATTGTCAAAAATGCAGAAAGGTATCTGGTATCTGGTATCAATTTCTTTAGGATTCGGTTTGGGTCAAGATTTTTGAATGTTTTGTGTGTGTGTGTGTGTGTGCATGTGCATTATCTGAAATCTTGTAACGACATAATAACAACAGTGTAACTATATTAACACCAGCGCACTTGAGATGAATTATATACATGCGAGCAGATTTCATTTTGTCCATGTCAGCGTATGATATTTGCAAGATTTCTTAGCCAAATTTTTGCAATATAAGGTGAGTTGTGGCTCTGAGGGAGTTCAGTCTGCAGTGAGGTTTGCCGCATTGAAAGCGATTCCCTATTTCGCTGGGTGTTTGTGTGTAAACACAGTTGTCAGGATTTACGGCGCTTTCTACAGATATTAAATTTTACGACCATCTCAGCTCACACCCAGCCTCATGGGCTGTAAACAGAGGCGTGAGGAGAGGAGAGGAGTGGATACCAACAGTTTATGACAGAGAGAACATTTTGCTAAAAGTCACAGCTGGGACCACGACAGGCCAAAATATAGGACCGCAGTGACATTAATCTCTGAAACCAATTGTATGTACAGGTTTGTGGAGCTCTTGGTTCAGAGTTCCTGACAAATATATAGTATTTTTTGTCGAATTGTGCACACAATTATATCGATATATTTAACTTAAACTGTCGAGAAATTTAACCCATTTCATTATTTAATTAATATTACAGTATAACTGGCATAAAGTGTTTGCTCGATGGTCTAGAAAAATATCCAAAAGTTTAACTCATTATAGCAATTTTAAGGACGACGGAATTGATGCAATTTGATTATCTATCATTAACTTGCTCTCTAAATTATTTAGGACACTAGGATAAATAAATAGCTTGATCATTCAGTCGTTTCACAACTCGATCAATTTTACTTTTCTTTTTCTTTTATTCTTTATAACATGTTTTCCTTGGTAAATGCAATGCTATTCTATGATATGATTTACAGTTTGTTCGGGGTTTTTTTCTTTTCTTCTACGTATACCGAAATTGCAAGCAAAAATGATCTGCATGTAATTTTTTCAATATTGACAGGAGGGTTTTGTTTGCGTTGATTGCAAAGCTGCGTGATTTGCGCTCGGGATTTCTCCGCTCCTGCTTCTTGTGGCGGTCAGTCGGAGACAGTGCGCGCGCTCCCAGGGCTGGAGGTCGCAGTTAATGTCTAAACCGGGTTAAAGCTGCTCGCAGCTCGGCTTTGACCCGACAGAGGGCCGGGGGCGGAGGGGTGATCCAACGGTCAGCCTGTCTAAGATGAAAAAGTGAAACGACCCCAGAAAAGAAAAGCCACATTTGAATGGCTTTATAAGGCAGACCCATCTCTGGATAAGATATTTATTTATAAAGGCGTGTCGTTGTTTATATGCGAAGCTGTTGTGGTTCTAAACGCGCTATTTTGGGCTCGAGTTATGCAATCAGCTCTCAAATGATAAATGTGAAATAATGATAGTCCCAAAAAAAAAGAAAGAAAATAATAACTGGAATCTGGACTTCTCGGGAAAAAATACACCTAGAGGAATATTATTGTCGCACAAAAATTGACAGGTCTTTGAGGCATGATTAAAAGAGTTGGAATTAAAAATAATTTACTCAATTTCTGTTACATGAAAAAAAAAATATGTCTAATGATTTAATACCGCACAGAAGCCTTGTTTAATAATTTAATTCAAAACTGGGCACAACAATAATCTCCACATAAAGAGAGAGGGAGAGGCGGTGGAACAATGGGCTCGTGAACTCTGGATGGTCCCTAGCTCGAGCCCCTGCGTGGCCCTGTCCAGCGCAGGACTAATGAAACGGTGAACCAGCGGTCAACGATTCTGATTGACCCACACGCGACCTGATGGCAGCTAGGCTACATTCTTCAAGAAGAATGCTCTTTCAAAAACCGAAACATCACTCCGTGGTGGCTGTCGCCACTAAAAGGAGTCCACCAAAGTTCAGAGCTCAATTCAAAAGGTGTAAGCTAATGATTCCAGTTTCCAAACCCCTATTCAGCAGGAGAGTTTAGGCTGGACTCAATGTGAAAAATGAAAGTATTAGGTCAAAGTCCTTTTTTAGTCAAGGCGTAGATTAATAGTCCACACCTGAATAGAACATTTGACGAAGGCTTCATCTGGTTGCGTCAAATTATCCACATTCATTATTCAAATCAAGTATATATGAATGATTATTCATCTCACATTAGGAGCCTCTTTTGTGTTTACCTCTGCTGTGTAATGTGAAACCCACCCTGCATCAGATATGGTGCTGCTGCTGCTGCTCTCTATCTGTGCAACCCAAGCTTTTTGCTGGAGCGACAAATGGTTCGGTGCCAAGGGATTTCACCCAGCCCCTCGTTCAAACAGCCATGGGAATGGAGTAAGCGTAAACAGCCTAAATGAGTCCATGCCAGGACACGGAAACTTGCCCAAGGCAAAAGCTGGAAACAGACAATCCATCTTTTCCAAAATTACAGTAAATGACCAAGATGGCCTATTTAATTTGTGTTTATATCCCAGTATGCAGCAATATGCTCGATAATAAAGTACTTTAACATCCATGTATCCATCCATCCATCCATCCATCCATCTATCTATCTATCTATCTATCTATCTATCTATCTATCTATCTATCTATCTATCTATCTATCTATCTATCTATCTATCTATCTATCTATCTATCTATCTAT
>VRLP01002527.1:0-85974 GCA_009660295.1 Lophius piscatorius
CGTTACCATGGATGCACTGGTGAGTGAGGAGAGAGATCTTATAATCAATCCTGGTGGAGATGGGAAGCCAATGAAGGGAATGAAGAACAGGGGTGATGTGTTCCTGTTTACGAACTCTCATCAGGATCCTTGCAGCACTGTTTTGAACATACTGAAGTCTTTGAAGACTTTTATCAGGGATCCCGGTGAGAAGTGAGTTACAGTAATCCAGTCTGGAGGAGACGAACGCATGGACCAGCTTTTCGGTATCACCCAAGGTGACTGAAGAACCGAGTTTGGAAATGTTTCGGAGATGGTTAAAGGAGATCTTGCAGATGTGTCTGATGTGAGATTCAAAAGTGAGTTGAGGGTCGTATCTTACACCGAGGTTGGTGACTGATGAAGAGAGGGGAATGTCGTGACCAGAGAAAGTAATGCTGGTTATGCTTAGCTAAGTTGTTTTTCATCCACACTTTTATCTCCTCCAGACAAGCGCGGAGAGTTGACAGGGGAGATGATGATGACGATGAGGATGGAGAAGCTGCGGAGGACATGTGTCAGCGGACATGTGTCAGTTTTTATGTAGATTTGTGTGTCAAAACTTAACACCATAACTGCACATCAGCTTCTCATCTCCTCTGTTCCCTTCACCCACATGGCCTCGGAAGTCCACACCAACCGCTCTCTCACCCCTGGGAATCCTCTCGATCAAATCGTTCAACTCACTCCAGAAATTCTCTTTCTTTTTTAACTCGCAATCAACTTGTGTGGCATAAGCGCTGACAACGTCATCATCACGCTTCCAATTTCTTTCTTCATACTCATCACTCTGCCTGACACTTCATTTCCCCCCTAGAAAACCCTTCACATGCTCCTCCTTCAGTATCACACCGACCCCATTACTCCTTCCATCTACACCATGAAAGAACAGTTTGTACCCTACTCCAAGGCTTCTAGCCTTGCTGCCTTTCCACGTGGTCTCTTGGACACACAATATGTCTACCTTCCTTCACTCCATTATATCAGCTAGCGCTTATCTGTTAGTTGGCAAACATTCAAAGTTCCTTCTTGCATCCCCACATTTCTTGCTTTCCTCATCGTCCCCCCTCTTAATCTTCTTTTTCATCGACCAAAAGTAGCACAGTTTCTACTGGCCCCCAGCCGGTTAACAATGCCAGCTGGGTTAACTGTTTTTAACCTGGGCCCCGTCTGATCCGGTTTTGAAATCGGTTTTGTGTTCTGCATATTTACTTGAAATAGGTTTTTACTTTGGATGCCCTTCCTCACACAACCTTCCCGATTTATCTTGCTTGGGACAGGCATGAGAAAGACACTGTCTTGTGACCCCTTGTGGCTGGGTAAGTAAGAAGCTAACTCATAGTAGAAAAGTAAGCTACATTGTTATCTGTTTAGATTCTCATGTGGTTTGAATCCAATGCAAGTGTCTACTACCAACACCTAATGGAAATATAAAATAGCTGGCTCCCCAAAAGCCATTTAGAACTGAAGAAGCCTCTTGAATGAGAGGTGAAAGGTCATCAAGCTGAAACAGAAGTCCAGTTGCTTTGGAGTCAACCCACATTGATACTAAAATGTTCTCATATTGGGGTTCTTAGAGGAGGTACTCCATTTGCACCACTGTTGCACAATCTCTGTATATAAATAGGGAAGTAATTTCCTACTGCAAGTGTCGGAGGATGTTTAGATATTACCTGGAATCCTCAGCTGGTCACATTAATTCAATGCTATTCTTCACTTTTATACCATCACTTTGCTGTTAACTTTTCAAACATAATTCTCTCTATCTCTACTTCTTCATACTACCGTTGTGTTGTATGCACTCTCCATCTCGCCATCCACCCATTCTTTGCCGATTCACCAACTTCCTTATTTGATCAGAGCCATCAGCGAACAATACAAAATACAAAAGCTATGTCCATGAAACGGTCGAGGGCCAAAACCATTAAGGCAGACCTGCTCGGTGGTGCAGTGGTTAACATTGTGCTTAACACTGCACAGCAAGAAGGTCTCGGGTTCGAGATGGTGGGGCGTGTTCTCTCCCACCATCAAAAAACATTTGTGCTAGGAATCGGGTCAGGTTGGCCCATAGTAGCGGTGTGCTCTGTGGCAGTGGCAAAGAACTGAGCCTCCATCTCACCATTTTAATTTTGTTGTACGCTGTATACTGACAAAATAAAGATCTTATCTTATCTATCTTATGAGGCAAAAACTGAGTGAGAAAACAGTGATGTTGCTCGTATGACATTAGTACGAATATCAACAACGCCCTGGCACATTAGGAAAGAAGGGAACTGTCTAAATACACAGGGGAAGCCTGACAATGGGACATTGCCGAAGAGGGAATGCAGGTGCGGACAGGGGACAGGTGACGACACTCAACAATCAAGGAGACACGCCATGAATCTGGTATATGGAGCCATGCCCATGTATACACACTCAGACAGACAAGAGGGGCGGGATACAGAGAAGGAAAGGATGTGCAGAGTAAAAACGCAGTGAACCAAACCTTCAAAATAAAAAAATAGAAACATAACAGTAAATAATAATAAACCTAAAAATTGAAAAACGGAGACGAGAATCATATCCAAAATAAACAAAGGAATGCCTGAATGTAAACCGAGTCATGATATTATCAGCTTTAAATTAAAATATACTTCTGGATGGGACTGTTTTTCTCTTTTCCATAAGCATATTGTTGCATAGTACGAGCTAAAACCAGGGTTTCTAGGATTCCTGTTTACTTTCTTTTAATATTTCACTTATGATTAACATCGCTTTTCATTAATGCAAACAACATTTTGGAATGATTTATTCAAAATAACAACTTCTTGAGTGTTTTTTATGTGCGATGTAATGTGCATTTAGTTAAACAGCTTGTAAATATTCACAAGAAACTATGCACATGTGCACTTCAGTTACACACACACATGCACAGATACACAGATGAATATTCATCATCAAATGTTAGAGATCTAACACCTCCCTGAACCTGTCAATGCATTTTCAATCTGAAGCACATTGGATTTGGAATTTCTTTGATCATAATCATATAACCACATCATGTGGAAACATAAACTGCTGTGTTTGTGTGTGTTGTATGTCTGTCCTCAAAGCCTCTTGCTTGTGCATGTGTGCCCCAGCTGTCTCATGGAGCTCCCTGTGGTTTGGCCTGCAATGGCAGAATGAGTCAAGCTGTAAAGTCTGGATCGATTCTTGTTTGGAGGATTTCTCTATTTAATTCCACCTCAGTCAGCAGTGCTGCATCCTCTTCAGACGTGTGTGTGTGCCTGTGTGTGTCTGTGTGTGTATTTGTACGTGTAGTTGGGTGCATGTATGTGTGTCCCGTATGTGCACATTGGTATCTCTGTCTGAGTTGTCTGAATTGTCTGTGAGCTTGTGCAGAGGAATGCAGCAAGAGAACTTATTGAATGTCATTGCTAACATATATCAAACACACACACAATAGCACGGAAACAAAGAGCTACGAGTCTTGCAAAAATGGCTAAAGACAGAGTATCATACTTGCACCTCCCCCTTGTTTTCATTATACTCACAATGTCATTACTTTTACACAAACATCAGCATTTGATTAATCTTCCCCGCTACCTATTTTCATTAAATATGCTGACACAGACACATACGCATGCACACACACGCACACCACACATGCACCAATACACACATACACCCCACTCCCATAATGTCAGCACTCATGTACAGGTAAAAAAATAAAATAAATGCTTGATGGCACACATACAGACTGTGGCACCACAGCTGCACACATTAACACAAATTTATGCACCATCAGATCGGCCCACCCATCCCAACAAACCAAAACACAAACTGTTAGCTTTTCTTCTTTACCAGCTCCCTCCCATGTCACATCAGGGATTTTCCAATGTTCCCATCACTTTGCCACCATCAGGGCCCAGCAGATGTCACTTAGCTCCAAACACATCTCTTCATTTCTCCATCCATCCCTCTGCCTCTCATGGGACACGGAGGAGGGACAGCATCAGGGAGCAGTGAGTGCATATTTGTGTGTGTGTGTGTGTGTGTGCGTGTGTTTGATCTACAGAGGGGGGTTGGAGCTGGGCAGGTTAATGAATTAGTAATTAGGATTGACACTGCGTCTGTTGTGGGTTTCCCTCATACTCTTTCCATCACTCTCTCCGGTCATCTGTGCATCCTCTGAACTCTTTGTCTTCTTCAACCCTAAGCCCCCACTTTCCTTGCTGTCCTTGTCTCTACCCTCTACTCACTTAACCCCCCCACCCCCCCACCCCAACCACCTATCTTGCTTTGTCTTGCTCTTTTGTTCTCCACACCCTTGCTCTTGTTTTACGTGTCCCCATTTTCTTCCTAATATGCTATCGATCACTGGTCTAGTGGATTGGTGGCCGAGATTTTTATTAACACATGCATATGTTGTCACCAATCTCAATTGCAACGATTTCATGCATGAACCCTGCAAAAAAATATTGAAAAATTAGGCAGCGGGCAATGCTACATGTGTGACGGCATACTACAGTAGCTGTGCTCCTGAAGATGAACTTGAGATGCACGAGTAAAATTAGAGCACTCTACTCTGTGTTTTAAAGACGATAAACACGTTATTTGCTTGACTTTACTGGGCTGTTGTTACTTGCGGGTGAAAGAACAGGATGAGCGGAAGTTTATTGTGGGGCAGGGGGAATATTGTTGTGCTTTTAGATAAAGTTTAAAGATCATCTGCCGGTAAAGCTCATAATTTCAATATTTTGGATGCACCAGCAGCATCACCAGGGGCTCCGAGCAGAGAAGAGTCGCTTGTTGAAAGCACCATCCATCAAAGATATTGGAAACCATGCCTTGTTTCTTTCTACCTATCTAATCCTTTGAGAGGAGATGAGAACCTCCATACACTCCCTTGCTTGACAGCTTCACTTGGGCTCAAATACAAAGGGTTCTACAAACTGAATATATAATATGTAATAAATAAAAAACGTTAATAGCAAACCCAAGTTTTCGAAAATCTGCTAACACTGAACAAGATTCATCTTTGTTCTCCAGCCTACTTAACTGATTGTCTTCTATAATAGAGGTTTAATAAGTGGTGTCTCTCTTTTGAATAGCCGCTTTAATTGTAGCCCCCTATAAAAGAGGGAGCGTTAACCGTCTCTTCCAGGATGACAAGCAATTTTTATAAAAAGTAGCCGACAAAGATCATAATACTGTATATACTACCATAAATGGAAATAAAGAGAATGTGTTTTATTTGACAGCTATTGTATGTCAGTTTGACAGGGATTCTCCAGCATAAAATCTTGCTTCTCCCCCACTGTTTTTTGGAATAGCCTTCAGCCCTGCATGACCCTGCACAGGATAGCGAGGGGAAGATAATGAATGGACTGATAAGACTTTGTTTTCTGAAAAATATATTACTTCTATCTCAGGCAGCAATACTCTTATTTATCTTTAGTAGCAAGCTCATCAACGTAACATCATCAATGGCAGACCAAAGGCCAGGCCAATCCAGCAGTTACAAGAATTACAGCACAGACTGTGTCATACCAAGACTGTTGGTGGATTACCCAACACTTCTGGGCACAAAACTAAGCTTTTCGTTGAGTTACTTTAACCTTACCTCATTTGTTTACACAATAATTGCCTTTCAAATAGCTTCATATTGTAGAATATATACGAATCTGTAAAAGATGGCTATTAAATTTAGTTTAACTTAAGTCATTTTTTCCCTTGAAGGCATAATATTCTTATCAATCCACAGCATGTGCAATGCTATATCCACATGACAGCTGCAGGACTTTAGAATTTGACCAGCATTATCTGCCTGTCTGTTGACCATCTGAATTGACTTTTTTCCAGTCAATTCTAGTCCATCTGCAGGACATAGCCTCTTTGAAATGAAACTTTGTATAATATTTACATTACATGTTTATTTTATGTCCAAAGAACTAAATAATTGCATATTTGACATGTGAAATAAGTGAGCTTAAACACAGTACTGTAATAGTAAAAGATTTTTGGGTTAAGTGATTGTGTTTGTAAATTCATCATAACTATTTTGTGCATGGAGCGTGTTAATATAATTTTGATTATTAAATGCAGAAACTGTGTTTAGTACATACAAACATTAATATGTTCAGTAAATGAAACATAACTTTGTTGATTAAAAATTCATTAAGTGTATTTAGTACACACAACATTATCATATTCAATAAATGAAATATAACTTAAATTTATTAATTTAATTCATCGTAATTCTCAGATGGGGGTTTGTGTACCAATAATGGTACCTTGGAATACCTCGGGGGATGTGAGATTTCTTTAAATGTTAGTTTTTAAATATCATGGGTAATGGCATACATACCACACAAAATAAAATAAATGCAATTGTAATCAAATTAACCACATTTAATTAATTTTAAATTATGAAGTGAACTGCCTTATGATATTTACCTTAACTAGCTCTAATTCGTTCAAGTAGGTTCTGGGCCTGTTTGGTGGGGGAGACATTAACATAGCAGTAAGCCAGTGCCGGTGAAGACCCCAGCACAAAATAAGGATACTTGACTGAAAAAAGTTTTCACATGGGGGTATATTATTGATAAACAAATTAAAACAACTTCTATATATGATGTAGCACTTAATTAATATGTGTTATAAGCACAATTTAGACATTCATGGAATTCATGTGACAAATTAATATGTGAATGAATGTGACACATCCGTTCCTACAGAATGACGCCAGGCCATTTTAATAACATCTTAATACATGCTGGGTCTGGTCGGTTAGATCATAAAAGATCAGAGAGGAGGACTTGTACCTGCATATTAATCTTCTCTGCGGGCTACAGTATCTGATATCAACAGGCCCTCAAGACACGTCCCGTTCACACTCGCGCCAACCGCAGGAGAGTGACGGTGCTACCGAGCACACCGAGGAGCGGAATTACAATTTCTCTGCTGCCATTCAAACAAGAAGGGGCTCCGCGGAGAGGAGAAGGGGAGGCGGAGAGGACTGATCGGTTCAGTCTATTCATCAGTCAGCTTTCTAATCGCTCTACGGACCTCCCGCGTGACCCTTGCAAGACTGCACGGAGGCGCGAGACTACTCAACGGCTGGAAGCTCACGCACACCGGTAAGGGGGAGGCAGTTGAGAAGGACAGTGAGCGTGAACAGAAAGAGGAGATGTCTGTAAGTGTTAGTCCCCGTTGTTGATGTGGAAAGGCAGAGGAGGAGGAGTGAGGACCATCGTTCTCACCCTGTTACGGCTTTAACCGGTGAGTAGAGAAATCTTACGGTATTCTATCACAGACATAGGGTATTGAGTTTTCGTTTTCAAGCTATCTGCACTATTTTAGGGCTAACATCTCGGTTAGGACGTAGTTGCTGTGTAATCCCTGCTTAGATTTCATGTCCGTTAGCTCGTTTTCTCAAGGGTCCGTTTTCTTGTTAATATGTGGCCAAAATGCGGGTAGAGTCTGCTGCCTGCCCCCAGCCGCAGGCTGGAGGAGAACAGTGTTTGTGGAGCTAACACAGAGATGCTCCGCGCGGGCCGTGGGATTTTATGGTAAGGGGTGTATTTCTTTCTCTCTTTCTCTGTTACCCTTATAAGAGGAAGGAGAAAGCTTCTTATTCCTGCTTTTAGGAGGACAAGCAGATCTTGAAACGAGACCAAGGTCTATTTTGGAGGAAAAGAAAGAAACCGGCCTCATTTGATTTTGAACCGTGTCTCCCAGCCATCCTGTTGTCATGGTTACTGGCTGGAGGAGGCTGAGAGAACATGGACACACAGAGGGAGAGAGACAATAACCCCTGTCTATCTTCTGTTTGTTTATGTCTTCTTGAGAGTATTGGGAGACAATTTATAAAAGAATGAGGCACAATTTATCCTTATCACACACTTTAAAATGTATCTTACACACAGTTGACCGTAAATGTATAATGTAAGCCTGCTTATGTATTATAAATTGACATATATACTATACATTTCTTGATTTGTTTGGCAGGACAAAACAGCTTCTGGCCTAAACCAATATTTGGCTCTTCAGAATGTGGATGGTTTCTTTAAAATGTGTGTTGAATAGAAGCTTTTTCACCCCAAACTCACTATTACTTTAATTATAGACATTAACATGTCTAGTCAAGAGCCATTGTAATTCATTCCCCCAATACAACTGTGGCATCCTCACTGAAAAAGTGCAGCTCTCTCCAATGTGATAATATTGAACTCAAGGTGCCAAACACCAAGACATCAGCAGCAGCTCCGGTGTACATTTTCTTTTAATACTCTCTGTCGATGTCTCTTATTTTGCATCTGATTACTTTATCTGCACCGTCACTGGTGAGAAACAACAGCAACAAAACCCCTAAGGATGCATCATTTTGAGAAACCAAAAAAACATGCTAACCAGATATAGAATATACGTATATCTTTGATAGCATGCATAACACAGTAATACTAATAACTGAAATAAAAAACGGTTTCGGTATCATTTGTAAGTCAAGCAGGCCATGTTGTGTGTCCCTGTGTGTGGCA
The DNA here is from genome assembly GCA_009660295.1 of Lophius piscatorius. NCBI lineage: Eukaryota > Metazoa > Chordata > Actinopteri > Lophiiformes > Lophiidae > Lophius > Lophius piscatorius. Next base: position 8,544 of record VRLP01002527.1, read on the forward strand.
TTGTTAAGAGTGGACTTGCATGACAAAGCTGAACTGTCTTGGGAAATACAATTGCCCAAAACTAGAGAAATCTCCATACCACTTTGATTACGTATTTAGATGTTAGAATTTATAACGACAAAATGCTAGTGGATGTGTGACCTTGACAGCATAAAAGTGACACATTTGGGTAATCTGATGGCGCTAGTTGACTGTTTTGCTCCAGTCGGCTGGTGTCGCTAGCTGGAGGCTCGACTGTCATACTGGTGCGACTTTAGGGCAGGCTAGGAAAACACCCTGGACTGCGTCCAACATCTTATTTTCCTCCTTTCCTGTCACAAGCGAACAATAAGGAAATTATCATTCTTCCTTACCGTCTGCCTCTGCACAACAGCATTTTTGTGAGGTTACTGTTTCTGTGCAGTTTGTGTGTGTGGCTGCCGTGCCTGCACTGCGCCTAGCCTGCATATTATGAACAGGGTCAGTAGGTCATTAATAGTATGTAACTGCAGTGTGAGTGAGAAGAGGACGACGAGGAGGAGGGGAGAGGAGGTAATCTTCAGTAATCAGTTTTGATCATTATCCATCAGCGTTGGATAGCTTCATAAATGTATTGTGATTTTTTAATTAACTCCTCATGAGAAGTATTTAGAAGATTGTCCTACTGGTCAAGGTGTCTATAATGATACCCTACTTGTTCGGTTTGTAGTTCTGTCTGATTTCTCCCATCTTTCTCCGATGTTGATTTCCGAGGGGAAACTAGAATTGAAAATGAAACATAAAATGAAAACTGTACTGCTTTTGTGTCTCTATATGAACGGCTTATTGAGGTTATGTTTTACATCCCAGATGATGAGATTATCAACCCAATGTCATTGACTTCAGTGAAGCGCCTACATTATGTTCTTAACAACACTCCACAATACTTTGATGCCTGTCAGTAGGAAAACCTCTTTGTAAAACAACAAACATCACTACAGATGGATGGATGGATGGATGGATGGATGGACGGACAGACGGATGGACGGACGGACAGTTAGAGATTAACCATTAGGTAGAAGAAGGCTTTATGCTTTATTATGTAATGTCTGTGATTTAATCACTTTTTGTTGCAATATTGTAAATTGTATAATATTGTTTTAGGAATGTGCAACATGATTTTCTTCCCCATTGTGCTGTGCTGTCATTGGTTAACTCTCTGGATAATCCCCTCTACTGGTCGGTCTTGTAGTCATTCATTGCCAATAACATCTGGCATTGGCACAATTCCACTTTAATAGGAAAGAATTTGGGTTGGGATGGTAGGTTGGGAGTTGTTGCCAGGTATACAGTATTTCTGAACTGTATACTTACTAGGGGGTAGGTATATTTTTTTGTGTTTAATGCTGGAGGACAAACTCTTCTCATATGTGACGTTGTTGACAGTATTACATTATGTTTCAATATATATAGTGTCATAGCCTTTACATCAGAATACCATAGTGAGATTAATAATGCCATCTGGATTGGATTTGGTTACTACAGATTTTGATTGCATTACAAGATGGAGGCATGGCATTTCAGAGGTATGGCTCCAAACCATGCAGAGACGGTCCATTACTCTTTCTTGCATGTCATACGATGCGATATACTTTGTTGTCCTCGTAGAGAAATTTGTGTAGGAATCACATGCTGTGCAAATTGAAGCATCCACAGTTGTAGCAGAACAAATCACGCTAAATTTAAAATAGAATCCGCCGTACCAAAACACAACATATATTGCACGAAATCCCTATTGCACATACAAAATATTGCACATCCATTGCACATGACAAGTATTACACACAGCCAACTGTAAAATACCATAAAAAAATATTGCCCAATGCCGAAAGCCTCAAGCAGCATTGTCTAAAAGTTTGATGGAGGTAGGAACAAATTAGTTTTAAAAAGGTTTAATTTGCAGTTGGGAACTCGGTATCATCGGTCAACAGAATGGCAACAACAAGAATACCTATATGTTCTGTTTCAGAAGCATTATTTAAAGAATTTTGCCCTAGGCTGCTAGTATTGTTGTCTACTACTGTCTAAGTAGCTCAGTGAAGCCTTGGTAATGATATTGTAGCTGACAAAAAATTCTCAATATTTTAGCCTAAGAGACACAACTATAAAGCTGATATGAATGTCTTTTCCCACCTAGCTGCTTATTTTTATATTGTTCAAGTCATTGTATGATGAGAAATGTTGGAGCAAGTGGTTCTAAGGGTGAAATGGTACTCAATTGGTCCCCCAAGTCATTTGAATGTAATTCTAAATTGCTGAAACAACCTTTTAAACCTTTTAAAGTCTGATACAGCAAAACCAGAACGCAATGCAGCACATGAGGTGGCTTCCTGGAGTTGAAACTGCTTTCTCTGGAGAAGTATTTTTAATTATGTTTGAAGCCTCCAGTTGGAATGGTGTTTCTCTGGGATCAATAAATTACTCCACACTACGTGTCTATGTGAAAGCATTGTGTATGTGAACCAGATATTGTGTGTGCCTGTGTGAGTGGGATAGAAATACAGACAGAGAGATAGACAGATATAAAAGGCACAAGAGACGGACAGGAGCTATTAGTTCCAGACTGGCCTTTTGTACAATGTCATTCTAACTGCTTTGGTATTTTATATGGCGTTCCGGGGCTGGTTTCACTGTATATATATAAATTAACATATATATTTACATATATATATATATGGCAGATGGTCTGCCAATTAAAGGAAATTGATAAGGCTTAAGAGTCTCTATGTGTTCCGCTGACAAAAGTGAAATGCACAAGTCTCTCGTGGCGCAAAGACTGAGACACACATACAGAATCAATTAGTCCCCAACAATGCCCACGTTTTTCTCCATCACTGGCTGTATTTTTCACATCCATCCATGTGGGGTGTCTAAGCACATCCGCTCTTTCTTTTCAGGGGTGGCATTCAAAGTGCTGTCCACTTTCACATGTCTCTTTTCTGCTGGCTATTTACCTTAATCACTGCAAATAAGAGGCAGAGAGAGAGAGGAAAGCTAAGTTGGTGAGATAGCAGCAGACATAATGTGGAACATATGAAGAGGAGAGAGTGGGAGAAAAACAGGACACTGGAGACAGAGAGAGAGAGAATCATTTTTATACGACTGGTTCATAACTGTTCCCTGTTTTTCCATTTATGGAGCTGTGTAGCTGTTTTGTTTATATGTATATGGATGTGTGTTAATATGTGTAAAAACGTTCATTTGTTTACCGATGACTAGTGTGTTTCTGTGAATATGAGCTCTTTTAGGCTAAGATGGAAAGGTTCTTTTAGTTTAGGGTGATCACAAATCTCTGATTGTTGAAGATGGTAAGCACACACTGATCTGTGATCCATCAATAATTATCTTATAAAAGTTATTCATACTGTGAACTGATGATTTCTGCAGATGGAACACATTGCAACAAACTGGCTGGTGAATAATAGATCATGTGAACTGAGCCAATGTAATGAGTAGACCAATCCCTGCCCTCGGTCTTACAGATATTTTTCTGGCGGATCAGTCAGAACATCTTTTAAGAACATCATACTTTCAACAGCAGTAAGAGTGAGAAGGACAAGACAAAGCTAGCAATGGAACACACCCATGCTTTTTCACATATTTGACCATAATGTGATGAGAATGCTGACTCATTCTTTGCTCTCAGCAACTATGATGTATAACTTGATACTGTCGTACCATTATATTTGGAAGTGAAATGGTCTTTTGTAGGAGGCAAGATTGAAACAATTAAGCATTTGCCAACTTCCTCTATTTTGCAGAAAGTCTTCTTGCAGTGGTGATGACATACTTAGCCTTTCTGTTTTGCCCCCGCAGACTGAGCAAAAGGACTTGGAAAAACATAGATACAAATGATCTTACATCATAGTCTACCCACAAATACTTCTTTCTTAATCGTTATGGTTTTAATATCAAATAAAAACAGAAATACCAGAAATTTCCCCCAGTGATCTACAGACATTTGTTTGCAGGATTCCATATGTTCATTCCAGCCTAACTAGGTCCATACTTGCATCTGTATGCTATCAGAGAATCTTTGAACCCCACTACATTTTTTATTGTGGACGCCGTGAGAGCCCTGCTGTGGATGATTCAGCAGAGAAGCCTGATGTGGCGAACGACTCTGTCTCAGGCAGACTGGGTTGTATCCTGCATGGCTTCAAAAGTATATCGTAGCACATGTAGTTTTGACAGTTGCACTTCATCTTGTTTATGCCTGAAACATTGTGCTGAATGTTTTCTTTTTAATCACTGCTCTGTCTCCTTTTTTTCTCTCTTTTTTCAATAATGTATTATGATAATGTATCAAATGTATCTATTTTTAGGGTGCCTACAGTCCAATAGCCAGGGGCTACAACTGGAAATTAGCAATATAGGCTTAAGTAGTCCTATTTACTGTTCTTGTTATAGTCAATTAATGGGGATTGTCCATGACATTATAAATCAATAAACAAACAAGAACAAATAAATTCATTTTTTTCATTAGTGAGCTGACCCTGTCCTGACAAAGTAGAATTTTTTTAAAATATCATCAAAGTAATCTTATTATTGATATGTATGTTTTTATGGTAGTTATATAACAAATTATATAATTATATAAAATTGCCCTGCAATTACGCTGCAATTTCCCCGTTGTGGGACTAATAAAGGTTTATCTTATCTTATCTTATCTTGCACAGTATGACAAATTCATGTAAAATAAAATTTATAATATTACAGTTGATTTAGATAGAAAGCTTCTTCTTGGCCTTGTTAACAGGAGTTGACATAAAAATCTCCAGCTTTTGATCCCATCACGCAATCCATTTCAGCAGATATGGAATGGTAGATGTTATAATTTAGTTATGTTTCAGACCAGTGTATTGACTTTTCATCCACAACATTGTATTTTAAGTTTGTTCTTGACCGTTCTTGTAGATCCTTGTAGATGGGTCCGATTTATTCTAAAGCAGAACAGCAGCTCATAATGTAGTTTATTAAACTTCCAATTTCAGTAAGTTGAAATGCTTTCTGTTTTATTTTACATACCTTTGCCACGTTGTGTTGTATATCGCCATTTTAGAGCTAACATCTCTCTCTTTTGCTATTGTCTGACTATATTCCCCTGCTTTTGACTTTATTAACCTATTAACCTCAATCTGCCCCAATTTCAAGTCTATTATTTTAAGATTATCTAGGTCTAAAGGACTTAAATGATATGACCGATGACAAAGGACATTTAATGTGACATGAAATAGGGGGAGGTGATATGCATGACATGACAAAGCAGGACTGAACTTGCGATCACCTTTCTGTGAGGACTCAGCCTCTTTCGAAGGGGCACACGCACCGACTGAACTAGACTGTACCCCATGAGCTCTGTGACTTGCAATCAAGACTGGAAATAATCAGATGACTGATTATTATCTGCTGTGTTTTAGTGATTTCATAACAATGCCTTTCCTCACTCTCTTCTGTCTTTATATTTCATTTTCTCTGCAGAGGGTGCTTCCTGAATCTCTGGTCCTCATCTCTGGTTGGAGTTGACAGCTGCCCCTGCTTCAGTATAGAGCATCATGACCCAGGAGGGGCAGGCTCTGCCCTCTCCCACCCCACCAGAGAACCCAGTGGAGCCCACTCCAGATACCACTACCACTGACCCACCCACAGAGACACACAACCAGGCAGAGCACGACAAGAAGGGGGTGATAGAAGAGATAGAGGAGGGGATACAGCAAGAAGAGATCAGAGAGGGAAAGGAGGAGGCGCAGCGGGGGACGTATGGGGAAGGAGAGGCAAGGGAAGGAGTAAAGCTTCAGGGAAGAGAGGGTGAGTTGAAAGTGGAGGGGATAAATGGCGCTGGTGATGAGAATCAACAAGCAGACGAAGGGGCGGAGGCAGATAGGGAAGGGGCAAGCTGGGACGGATGTTTAAATATGGACGTTAGCTCAAAGGGGGAAGGGGCAACACAATATGAGGTGGAGGGGATGAAAGCCAGCGAGGAGGAGAAGGAAGATGAAGAGATGCAACTGTTGGAAGAGGACCCACAACAAGATGGGCGGTTAGTTGGCTAAATCATCTTTACTGTACTCTGTCTAAATATTTATTGGTTTTAAATCCAGTGACCACAGCTTTTCACCTCTTGGTGACAAACCATAATCATACATTTCAGCTGCACTGGGCAACGCACGTTTACATTTTAATATATCAAAGTGCCACTCATCCATACGGAAAATTAGAGAGAAGCAAAATCTTTTCTCTTTTAAAAATGCCTGTAAACAAGAGGCCAAAAGATGAGCTGCAGGAGGTACAAAAAAGACAGATATGCAAGAAAGTCAAAATAACAGTCAGTTAATACGAAGAGAGAATGACTACGGTGACAACACGGTGAAAACATTTAAATAAAAACCGTACATTAAAAGGAGAGCATTCAGAAGCAAAGTAAAAAGACAAATATTAGAGATAATAAGAGAGAAATCACAAATATAAAAGATTTAAAGATGTCATCAAATCACAAGATAAAAGCATTAATCAAAAGGAATAAAGCAAGACGACATCCCACAAGGCAAGTAAAAGCCTTGAAAAAGGATTGTTTTTTCAATCCCAGGAATCCACTTTTATTCCAACTATAGTGAAAGGTGTTCCAAAATGTGACAAAAAATCTCACTTTGAGAAATCTGCTATGTGAGAGGTTAATTATCCTACTAGTGTTATTAAGCCTCTTTATCTCAATCTGTGATTATAAAAAGTTTTCTGAGTTATTTTGTCCAAACCAAAAAAGAGCTGGAGACCTTTCCTATGGGACACATGGCGAGAGACAGTGTACACCTTAGTCAGTTCGCCAGGTCATCACAGAACCAACACGCAGATACAACTATGCATGCTCACATTCATACATTAAGGAATTTGAGAGTAACAAATTCACCTATATTGTATGCTTGCTGTACTGCAAGAGTGATACCCACTACCTCACCCGGCTGCCCAATCTAATCTTATTCTCAGAATTAAAAGATAAAACAGAGGGGTCATACCAGCCGATGGGGGGCCGAGCTTCCCTCTATTCATACTGTAGAAAATTGGACAGTGCTTTCTCATATTTGATCTTGCTTCAATTGTCAGTTTATACTATGGAGCTGAAATACGTTCCCTTTTTGCATACTTTGCCTGCATGAAGAATGACTTCAGCAATGAATATGAATGATCTGCCTTGCATGAGTGCCAATCTCAACAAAGAAACTGCCACATATGAGTCATTTTTGAGAAATCATTACACATTATCTCTCTTTTTCTTTCTCCATGTTGAAATAGACTGTCAAATGGTATTGCTGGGAATGAAGATGATGATGAAGTGGGTGAGGAGGAGAATGGAGGCGACGAGGTGGGGGGCACTCCTACAAACTTGGATACTTTCAGCTCTAACTTTGAGACTACTGTAGAACAGGCCGACACAGAAGTGGAGGACGGGGAGGAAGATGCCCAGAAGGAGGGAGATGGGAGAGGAAATCAAGACAGTTTCAGCTCAGTGTTTGAGCAGCTTGTGGAGCAGGTTGATGTTCAAGAGGAGGAGGAGAGGGAGTTGGAGGAGGAGCGGGAAAAAGTTAGAGTGGCCAATAAAGACGGCTTCAGCTCCACATTTGAGCGCATCGTGGAGTCTGCTTTGCTCAGAGGTGGGACTTGCTACAGCAGCCTGGACTCTCTGGATGTGCTGTCACTCACAGATGAGACTGACAGCTGTGTTAGCTTTGAGGCTCCACTGACACCACTCATCCAACAGAGGGCACTGTTACAAGGTCCTGAACCCCTGGAGCTCGAGCTGGCAACCCTTGTGGAGCAAGAAGGGGCTGAGGCTGTACCAGATACCCCAGGCAGTGACCCATTGGTTGAGGAAAGCACTGGAGCTGTGGCTGGATTAGGAGGAAGCCCACTGAGGACCACTATACCAGGGAGCAGGTCAGAATTTGTACTGAGCCAGCCTGGACGCTGGGCCCTCCTTAATGGATACCATACAGACTCCTTGGGAGCCATAGAAGGTGGAGGAGCCATGATCAGCTCTGTCAGGTAAGGAGAATAGTGTCATCTTATATTTCCTTCTTCTTGGACTCAGTTTTTGACTTATACTCAGGTATTCATGTGCTAAGTATGGCATTATTTTACACAGATGTCTAATAGTGACTAATAGGATAAGAAAAATGATTTGATGAAATATTATATCCAAAAGTTAAATGTCAAATGACATTATAATGTTGTTGTGCAATAATGTTTTGGCCATTATTGCCACAGCTCAGGAACAGAAGGAAGGTTATGACCATTTTTCCAATCTGGTTGGATCTGCTGATTCAGTCTTGGATGCCCACCTTATAATCATCTTCGTACACACTATTATATTAATAACTTCCATTTTGCTATGATCTACATTTATTAACATTTATTATGTTCCCTTCAAACACTTCTGTACATTTATTTGTCAGTGGAATCATAGATTTCAATTGTAATTTGACTGGTGCACAAATTAATACAACCAATTGTATTCTGTCGCTATTAAATCATTTTAAAATGTTTTCTGCAAATTAGTCCTAGGAATACTTCCACTTTGGTGAAACTAAGCTTGACGTGCTTGCGTTGTGTCTTAAAACAACAGAATGAATGCTGTATTGATAGTATTGATTGGTGTCTTTCTACGGAGAAAAAAGTGGAAATCTTCTGTACATAATATAGATATATAGTGTTGTTAGATGTTATTATTGTAATATGCGCTGACCTTTGTTAAATCAGCAGGTGGCGGGACCATGGTGAGTCACTGCATGCCGTATTAGATCGAGGTGGTTGGCTCAGGGTTAATGTGGTTTTATGGCTATCCTCCAAACATTCAAACTCACAGTTTCCTCTTTGAAAAAGGGGAAAAGGGTAAGTGTTCGTGAACTAGGTTGTAGATTTTGTGCACTTCAGCTGAAATGTTACATTCAAACAACAGGCTTAAACGGCACAGAGACTGAAAGGTGAAACTGAAGAAATGTAAATATAATGAGGGCGACTTTTCATATTTTTATGGACTCAGTTGGATCTTTTAAAACAGGGCTATTGCATTTCAAATGAAACGGCTCCATCCCTTTCTGTTAGTGACTGACATCTTGATAAATTTAGACTAATCTAGTGGGTGAAGCAGACTGTGGGTGGGGTATATTTTTGCTTTTTTCATTTACTTTTCTTATAGCATGCATGCACATTAGTAAGAGTGTATTCCAATTACAAAAGGTTCTTGCAAGTCCAAAGAGCTTGCTTGAACGGAATGAGAATTTGTGCATGTGGTGGTTTATTATGAGAGATTGACACTTTAAATGTATACTGCAGCATGTACAAAATACACAGGGCGCCCCTTCCATGAACTTCACCGCAGGAATATCCTTCACTTTGGACTGTTGACTTATTAAAGTTTCTACAACATGATCATGGACTCATTTACCTTGTCCATCACTTGGCATGAACCCCAAAGCATTGTGGAAATACAACAATACAACAACGGTTGACACTAGTTTCTTATAACTAATTTCCTTGATGGAAATAAAGAGGGTTGAGGAAGACAGTGGAGACAAGCCACTGAAGTAAAGAGAACCACATGGGGGAAATCAGTGTAACCCGACTTATGGCTTTAGGTCTGTCTGTCTGGTTTGTGTACAATCCCTTGGGTTTGTTCCCAAACCATGCACAGCTTCAGTTTCTAACATACTTAAATACCAAATACAACTCTAACATGATCCCTTCAACTAAGTGCTGAGATTTGTTCAAGCCTTCTCCTGATGCTACTACAACCCAGTATGAGTTATAGGATAAACTGAAAATTTCTGAAGCTTCTCTACTTCTATTACTTCTATTTCCCTCCTCTCTCTCCCCCATCTACAGATGTTGTCTCTTAAGCACGAACTTGCTTCCTGACCACCAGCGCCAAGCTGAATGAGCTATTGTTTGTCATGACATCATCGTCTTCAGCTTTCCTCTGCCCAGTAGGGTCTAAGAGTGAATGTGTGTGTAAACGAGCCATTATTGCTCGTTGGAAGCCAGCTTGCCAAACATATGAGCACTTAAATCTAGAGTGGATACATCTGCTTGTGAAAAGAGTCAAAGGGATATTTTGGCTTTTAAAGCCACTTGCATTACACACCAATTTATCATGAATTAGAAATTATTGATGCCCATACAGCTTGAATTATTTAAAGTATATCATAGTTCTAAAACTATGCACAAATAGCAGTTGAAGTAAAGTCAGGGTTTATTTTGTATAGTCTCCAGATCGCATAGGCAGTATTTTAAAAGAATTGCTTTTTAGCTTAATGGTGGCATTTCTAAATTGCAAAATACAAAGTAAAGCACCAGTAGTACCAAAGCTTGTTTTTTACATTGAATAAACAGAACACACACAGCACATACAGATTAGAGAAATAGATTACAGTAATTTACTATTTTGATTAAAAATCACATCTTAAAATCAATGAAATGTGTCAAAGCACCTCCAGCTCCTTTTTCAACTTATCTCACTCCTTATGTCCTTTCTAGTTTGCATCACCTCCTCTTCCATTTCATCTGCAGTGCACTCATGCCGTGGCTTCTTATCCCTCATTCTTGTTCTTTCTTTACCTCCTTTCTTTTGAGTGGGTAATAACAGAATTGCACACTTACATATTTTGACAGCTATTTTTATTCAATGCAGGACATAGCAGCTGTAAAGCAATGGATAAAGCATATTCCATCATCAGGTCAATCAAATGGGCAGATGGCTAGCGGTTTTATGGCTCAGTCAATATGCTATCTGTGGCCTGATTTTGTCAATGTTTGGAATTTTTCATTCAAATTGTGTGTCCATTTTTGATGCTACTGCTTAGTAATCACATGTTTTTGCACTGCATTTCCCAAGTATCATATGGAGATTTTACTTGGCTCATTAGCTAATATGTTGTCATAAAACAAAGCATTAGACAAATTAAATTTGTAAACCTATGTTGACAGTAAGAGAATACTCATCACCAAAGTTATTAGAATTCAGAGAGGATGCTGCAATCATCATGCCAGTTTCATGGCAATCTATCCAATAAATGATGAGATATCAAAATAAACTGAATAACGGCATAGGACTGGTCTAGTCATTATCAACAATCATTAGAGTTTAATCTCTGAAATCATAAATGTCTGTATCATATTACAGTTGATCTGAGAATTTTTCAGATATTTCATTTTGAAACTAAGTTTGCCACCAAAAGACTAATATTGCAACCTGTAAAGATACCACTGAAACATTGCCAGCCTGGCTCAAAAGTCTTACAAGCCATTATTTCGCAGGGACCAAAATATGTGGGAGTCTAGGTAAAAAGACAGTTTAATCGCAGTTAAAACACTGACCAGCAACAACAAAAAAGAGCAGTTGATCAGCAAAATGCAGCTGAAGACCTGTTGGAGTGTCATGGATCACTTGTAAACACATATAACATACCTTTCATGAATGCAACAGGAATACACCTTGCTACACTGAATTATTCCCAATATTTATGTGTATTTTGTATTTTTTTATACCTGCATGAACAATTATGTGGTGCACAAATGTAAAGAAACACCAAAGAATAATTTAATTTCACCAAAGCCATATAGTCAAATTCATTCAGATGGTCTCAAATTTATTATTTATAATTATGACCAAGGACAGTCCTAAAATTCAGACTTCAATAATAGACAGAGAGAAGGAGAGGGACTGGAGAGATTGACAAGGATTTGGTACTGGAGGCCGTGATATACAGTCATATCAGAGCCCATAATAATAATAAGTTATTGAATGGGAAGTCGATGGTGTGAGCATCTGTTTATATATGCAGGCTTTTTATTCACATTTTGCAGAACCTCTGGCTTCAAATTTGCTGCATGCATATGTTTCCATGTGAATCACTGTGGGAAACCCACTGTGGGTTTGTGCTCCTCCCCCCAACTCATAAGTCTACCAGAACTAAGCTCAAACAGAGCTGATAAAAGCCAAGCGCGGTCATTTCCATATCAGAGAAGCAGCTCTGCCGTGTGGACTAATCTTTTTCATATACACTGTCATGCACAGAAACACACACACGCAAAAACTCACACACACACACACATGCACACGCACACACAAAAGAAAAATGGGCCTGCAGCATGCACGCGTCAACAAAAATGTGCATAATGCTCGTGCGTCCAAAGGCTTGCTCAGTGATGCATATGGAGGTTTTAATATCTAACTTTCACACCCGGAGTCTTTCCCTCTTTCTCTTTCTATCACACGTGCAAAAGACAATCAAATCTTCCAGGATGTCAATTTGGGAACAAAACCCTCAGCATGGTTCTATAGCACCATTGAAACATCCTGCAGATTATCCTTCCCTGGCCCTCAGTCAGGCAGTGATATGGACCCACACTGACCCACACAAAGACATAAAAATAGTAGTACAGACTTCTGCAACACAGTCAGTAATACATTCAAATTCTCTTTCACCCTTACACCACAGACACACACAAACTGAATCATTTCAGCACCCACAGATTTATCCCTGACTATTTATAGCTCAATGCTATGTTCTATGACACATGCCACAGTTTTACTGTAACAGAGACTGTTTTGGCTGAAAGAGGTCCTTCTTATCACAGGCATCGCTCCTCTGAGGCGACATTTCATGTTTAGTGGAAATCAAGTCAGGTTCTCTTTGGCATTAGCTGCTCTCCTCTTTGAATCTGTTACCGATTTGAAGGCATTTTTTTTTGTTGTTTTCAGAAGAGGCTGTTGATTGTGTTGTTCTTTTTCTCGCCTAGCCTAAACACGTCCGCATCGTCTGAATCTGAGGAATACTTGATAGGTTCTCGTGTGATAAAAAGAGACAAACAAAAAACAGTCACTGATTGTACAAAATTCATATTATCAGATTATTGAATTTAAGTTATAGTCTGGTTTCTTCATGGGACCATGTTGAAATATGTTTTATTGAGACGACGGTAATGGCTAACTCTAACACTATTCTTAAGTCTCTTAAATGGATAAAAAGCTTGTTAAATAGAATAACATAACTTTATCTTAACTTTTTTCTTTTTATTTGAATGGCTGAAAAAAGGGCCAGGATGACCAGGAACCTGCAAAAGTAGTTTGAGTATACTTTTCATTTTGTGACATGTTGCGGCTGAAAAATACAAATAATAAAAATCCAGAATGAATCCAGAATACCCCGCTGACACAGCTGAGAATGAGATGAATCCAACCAACTCCACTGAGCGTCACTTGAAAAAAGGTTCACATTCTAAGGATGCAGAGGGTTTTTGGAATCAGAGAAAATTATGAAAGTCAAAAACTGGCATTGCATGCAGTGTTTTGCCAGAGTAACAGCACCCCGGATGTATACATTTGCCTTAAATGTCACCACAAAGTGCTCTCTAGTGTAACATGATGGGAAAAAAGAGAATCCGTGCCTGTTTACTAAACTTTGAGCACAGTTTTTGTTCCACCAGCACAGGCAGAAACAGGAGTGGTAGCTTCCTTTCAAGATTCAAGATTTCCAGATTTTTATTTTCATTAATTTTGCTATAAGTGTAGGACATACAGAAAATTGAAATGGCGTTTCACTTTCCACCATTTTAGGATTTTAGGAAATGCCATTTAGGAATGGCGTTTCCTAAAATTCTTCTTCAGGTCACTTAACTTATTTTTTATTCTTTCTCTTTGTCCCACTTTATTTCTTAATTTTTTCACGAAGGCTGCTCATCCCCTTCTCTGTCCTGTAACTCTACAGGTAGTCTGTGTCTGAGAGGCCGAGAGTTAACCCTTTAGTGCTCACATACATCTATCTGTGTTACACATAGACAGCGCATGGCACTTTATAATTTCTCATGTTAAGAACAAAGAGGAAGATGAATGAAGCTAGCGTAGTCTGAGTGATGCTTCATGCACTAGTTCCAAGGCACCTTCATATTTTTTGTATTTTGCATAATCTTATATACTATTTGTGTTTTTGCAAAAAAAATGAAAACAATTGTGGAAACAATCTTGATCTCATTCTGATATTAATTCTAAGCAAAACCCATCACCCAGCCACCCCGGGTTTTGAGGGTAACAGAGTAATTTTAACAGGCTGGGTATGTTAGTGAGGATCACTTATATCATATCCAATTCTGGCTTACTGCTCAAAACGCTGAATCAGTCTTCATCTTTTATTTTTGTTGCCATCTATTGGAACATCACATCTTTTTTACAACAGGTTTGAAAATTCTTCTCTCTGTGAAAATCCCATCCTGTGAAGTTTGGCCATGATTCATGGGTCTAAACTCAGAAAACGGAAGTTTGATCAGTATTCAGCATTATCTGTTGGGCCTTAAAGAGTGATTCCGCTGAATGTCTGTGGTGTTGTTAAGAAAACTGAAGTAAATTTCCTATAGCGCTCGTCTGTCCATCACTCTTCCTCTGAGGTTTTGTGTCTGGTTGCAAGTTTTGGAATTTTGAGCCTACGGCTACTTCTTCATCTTCTCCCTTTTTTCTATTGTTCTTCTTTCCATCAGATTACAGAGAGGAATGAGGAATTTATCCGGCAAGGTTAAGCATGCATGGATGTGTCAGTGTGTATTAAAAAGTTTCTATACTGTATGTATTTCTATTTTTAGGTCTGTGTAGTCCTACTCTTGTAATGGTCTACATAATTCGCATTGAAGAAAACAAAGGCACATAATGGGCTCCAATAGGTGACCTTGATAAATGAAATACAATTATAATAAGATTATTCAACCCCACTGTATGGTATGTGTATTGGGAAATAGATGATACGCTATTTGCAGTAACTACATCAAGTATGGACAGTTAAAGATAGTTGAAAATTATTTTAAGTTCTCTTTTCCCAGTTCAAGGTGGGAATCCTTTACAGTCTCAAAATGATTCAACCCCCTAAATAGCACTCATTGGCAAATTGAGGGTTCTTTGTACGCTAAGTCAACATTCATGGGCTCACTTCAGCAGCAGAGTCCCAGCTCTTTACTGTTAAGGCCTAAATGTAGCTAAAGACACCAAGCCCATGATCCAAGATGTACACCACAGCTGATCAAGAGCATTATAAAAGTTGCTCCAGTATGCTCAGAACCATTGTGAAAAACCACAGATGTTCTTGGGAAGCTGTCTTGTGAATCAATTAAACAAAACTGCACATTTTTGGGACAATGGATCAGCAATATGTCTGGAGGAGGAAGAACTTACAGCAAGGCTTGGTTTCAGAATAAATCTTATCTCATTCAAGAGTGGCCAACACAGTATTCAAGAATGAATCCTATTTAGAAAATCTCTGATGAGATTTGAATTTCCTGGTTTTATGTGATTTGGCACAGACAACCAGGAATATTACATAAATGGAGGCCTTTTCCCATGAGGACTGGGATCAGACTCTTGATGAACGCTGCTCGAAGCTGGTGTCTGGATATTCATCATGTTTGCAGCAGATTAAAGTTGCAAATGGAGTATCAGCAAAGAATTTAAGATGGTTGTCATTAATGGTTGAGTAATTTTCATTCTGTTGTAGTTTATAAAGGTAGTAAGCATATGGATGAATGGAGATTCGTTTATGTTGTATTTGGGAGAAAAACACTTAATGGATCTGTTGTACTGCGTAATGGCTTGATTTGATAATTGCAAACAGCTGATTGATACAAAGATTTTCCCAAATTACCCAATTTATACCTCTTTTATGCTCTGTATGTAACAATTTAGCTTAGCTCATCTTCACAAATATTTGTAGGTTAAGATTCTGTGGTTGTTGAACCCTATTATGCAACACACTGGTCCCAAAGAAAACACACAGAGAGAACTGCATGCTGGAGAGTAGCTCGGTGAACTTCTAAAGTCCATATACACGACGGCCCGCAGGTATTGAACTGTCATGCTGGCTCGGAACCCCTCGCTGAAGGCAGAGGAAGTGGTGTTGGCTAGGACACAGAGCCATTGTGCAGCCTCAGCTAGGAACAGTGGAGTTCAAGAGAAGTCAGTCCGGTGGTTCGCTCCTCCTCCTACATCCCCCCCTCTCTACTGCTTCTCCCACGGAGAACTAAGTTGGAGGAAGAGCCTGAACTCTCCGCCTGTTGACTGTCTGCTAAAATAACCGACACCTCCGTTCATACTTAGTATGTTTGGGCACACTTCCGCCTACTCGAAGAAACCTGTTCTGGCTTCACGTTAAGTAACGGACCAGGTCGATGGCAATTTTACCGACTACCGGGCGATGAGGCGGCCAAACCGTCGCGCGCCTCCGCCGCTGATCTCCCCTCTCGATGAGACGATGTGGAAAGAGGAATATGATTTTCACTTTGACTTTCTGCTTCAACTCCTGTAAGTTTTACATTCCCACTGAGCAGAGATGGTTTTGATCGAAAGGGTGGGAACAGAAAACGTTGTGCTGCTTGGTAAAATGAAAATAATGAACGGGTCTCTAAAGAAAACTACTCTGAAGCCGCTACTGATGTATAATTTAGAGACTCATTTATGATAGGAAAATGTGATAGAACAGTGACCAACAGTGACCTAACTTGGACGCTCCCTGATTACCTGCTAGTCCGTTAAGTGGGTTTGGTTTTGGTATTTTATTAATAATTCATTAATCCAAAATATTTTTGATAAATTTTTGTCCAGGGACTGCTTTATTAGTATATCATTATTTAAGCTATTATTGAATTATTAAAATACCCCGAAACAAATGTAATTGCTCTAAACTGTTATTTACACGACTTACGTGTACTTTGAACCAACAAAGTTAATATAAGCCAGTTATTTGCCAATATTCCTAATACTACATTTTTACAGTACAATAATAGAGTTGTTAACTAAAAATCTGTGATTAAATTCAAGAGTCCTGTTTTGTTTAGATGTACATGCACACTCAGGAACATCTGTATTTAAGTAATAGATGGATAAATAGATCGATAGTTAGGAAAATCAGGCAATCAGCTGCTTCAATTACACAGACACAAACACACACTCACACACTACTAAAGAGCAGTAGAACAGCAGCAACAGACAGATACCTGTTACTAAAACCACAGCAATAAATATATAAAAGTAGCAGTAAAAAGTCGAAATAGGCTAAAATAATTGGAAGTTAAAAATAGATTAACACAGAGCACACAATCCAGTACTAAAGGGCTCTGTGGCTGTATTTTGGCCCAATTAGCCTTATAAGTTGCTCTCCCCAAGCCCCCAGTGAGGTGTTGCTGGTCTACAAGTCAGCCTTTGATCAAAAATTATAAACATGAAAGAAAAGCCAAGTGGTATAACAGAATTTAATAATCCAGTTAAACCCATAATATATGCTTACCCTCATGAAACACAGCCAGTGATGCCACTAAACCACCCTCACAACATACACACACACACACACACTGCATGGAGACACACCTTGTAGGTGTGGGTTTAGGGCATTGCACAGCCAAAGAGATTAGCATGTGAGTCAGTAGCATGCACCATCATGCTCTCTATCTCTGACAATCATATTCACCTACTCTGTGATGTTGGCAGTGACTGAATATATGAGTGGTGTGGGGAGACAGAATTTGCTTTTGGATAGACAAATTGCTTTGCTTGTGTGCCACTTGGCCCTTGATGAGACCACATATTGTAGCTTCACACAAAGGGCCTGCGCTAGATATCTGACACTTCATATTTTGTCACTCTGTCTATTATGATCTGTGTGTGTTTGTGTGTGTGCGCATTTGTGCCAACAGTAAATCGAGAGAGCCCGGCATCATTTTAGTCCCATGACTAATATGAGCTTTGAATGATTTATGAGGCCTCTCTCAGGCTAAGGATTTAATACGGTCGGAAATGTTAAAGCAATTTCTCTTTAAACACCAGACTAGATACTGTTGTCATGGTTTATCACAGACTCATTTTATTTTTTTTGTGAATCCATTACATAAGTATGTGTGTGTGTTTACATCTTCAAGTTTGTGCAATATCTATTTATTTCCATCTGTCCATTTCCTCGATTTTCAACCACTTCTGTGGATACCATAGAGGATCCAGGGATTTCTTGGTTTCTTCATCATTGGGTGGGAAATGCAGTTCATTTATCAGGTTTTTGGTCAGCCCAGAAAATTCTTTCTTGTCTGACATGTTTTGAATATCTCCATAGGGACATGTAAAGGAAGTACTTTGATTAGATCCTAAAACAACCACAACTGTCTCCTTTTCCTCACCAAAGTGCTGTGGATTTACTTCTTGTGGATATACAAACTCCCCACCCTGTCCCCAAGGATGTGCCTGGGCACCCTTCAGATGAAATGCTTTCGCCCAACTGTATCTCCGGTCTTATTTCCATTCTTGGCAGTGATGCTCCCCCATGATAAGGTTGAAAAATCTCAAATCAGGAATAATTTCATTTTAAAAGGAATCTTGAAGAGTTTACATGTTAATCATGGTGGTAGGTTTATGTATCCCTCTGACCCCGCCGATTATTTGGTTGGTAGCATTGGCTGCCATGGTCAGGGGCCAGATGAAGAGTCATTATAAAAGCCTAATGAATCAGCAAAGACAGGATAGCATAACCTTGCCTGGAGCAGTGAAGTCAGGGTCCTTTGCAGACTTAAGCTGTTGGGTTTTGTGCAGTCAGTCATTCAGCATGTAATGGTGGGGGCTGACTCCTGCCTGTGAAAACTGGCTATTTGATTTTTTGTTCCCTTTTTTGTTCCAATTTCTGCAACACAATGCAAATCTGTGCTGGACAATCCCATTATTACATCTTACTGCAGGACATTTGGCTTCCGCTGTATCCATGGTAACCAGTAAATCCCTTGCAAAAACAGTGCATAATGTATTGAATTTGTGAGGCTAATGCAATTGGGCTGATCAGATTATGCTTTGGATGTCTGAATCATTTGGCAAGAATGCTGACAGTGCGTCTCAGATGCACACACAGATGGTAAATGAGGAAACGCCACTTAGACTGATGGAGGTGAACGTGTATAAAAGAAAGCAATGAAAGGGACTTAGTTTTCTGTGGGTAAGCACATCATTAGAGTGCAATTTGTCTCACTTTTAGTATAGTTGATGTTTAAAGTTACTTCAATTTTTTTTTTGCTTGATTTTAATTCTGTTTGTGGGGTTTGGTAGGCATGCATTTTTGGAAACTGTAAATAAAATATTAAGAAGAGCAAAGCAAAGTGAACAAGTGAACTTGTGAATATAACTAAATCATCAGCCCCATGTGTTTCCTTTGAAATTAAAAGGTTGATTACCTCCTGCTTCTGGGGTGGGGTGTGTACCAACATGCACAGTGTAAAGCAGTATAGTCGACACAGCTCAATATCTTTATCAAACAACCTGAGTAAGTCATTAATAAATAAGAAGAGCTCTAATTAATCCTCTGCATTGATTCTCTGTTGTATTGATGCAACATTGTAATTAGTCAGTTTATCAAACCTTGTCCCTTAGCACAACGCTAAGTTCAGTGGGGACCTCAATTTATAACGCTGACGCTTCAAGTATTTTTATTTTTTTTGTTCAATATGCTGCTAGAAGATTGTACAAACACTGTTTCTAAACAATCAGCTCAGTAGCATCAAGTGTGATTCCTCAGTTTATGGACGTTTACGTATACTGGAGGGAGCTGCATTCATAATCATCACCAGTAGTTGAGAAATCAGTATATGCAAGCAACTTTGCAGTGTGTCTCAGTCTGAACCGCTACTAAATTTCAATGTAAAAGTGTGGGATTATGACATCAAACAGGTACTTAGTGCTCGAGAACGACTGTCAATCATGCAGGCTTTGCTTGTCATTACTCACTTTTAAAAGCTGCGTGTTAGCTCTCACATCCTCAACTCTGTGGAGACTTAGTTCTTCTGTCTAAGATAAAACTTCTATTGGATCAATCCAGTACATTCAGGGTTTTGCAGAATAATCACACAGATACACTCATTGAAATCTGGGATTGACAGCTGAGTATTAAGCATGAAATGGTCACTTAACTTGTTGGGTCTGAGGAACAAGGTCAAGAGTTTGTTGTTGCTTAAGCTAAAGAAAGCATTTCTTGTACACTATGTGGAACGCTTTAACTCGCAGGCTACATTTTTGTTAAATAGAGCTTTAGTTTTTACATTATCGCTGTGTCATTCAAATCTTAGAGATTAAGAGTCTGAGTTTAGAGGAGCTTTTTGGAGGCGACTGAAGCAGGTGAAAGCTGTTTCAGAATAATAATCATCATTCACTGCAATAAAGTAAGACATAAGTTGAAAGTGAAACTGTGTGTGTGTGTGTGTGTGTGTGTGTGTGTGTGTGTGTGTGTGTGTGTGTGTGTGTGTGTGTGTGTGTGTGTGTGTGTGATATGTATATATGTATGTGATATATATATATCCATATGTGTATATATGTATGTGATATATGTGTGTGTGTATATATATATATATATGCAGAGAATTAAGTTTCATTCTCTGCATTTAAATTCCCTCTGTCTTGATTTATGTGAGCAGGCAACAGTAGATGAGTGTTCCATTCATTAACCTTTGCACCTGTTTGTGTCTATTTGTGCCTATTTTCTCTCTCTTCCAGTGATGCCAACCTCACAGATGTGCTGTCTGACTCAGATGAGTGTGATTTAGGCAGTCTGGAGCGTTTGGAGCGCGGCAGCACCGACACTCTGGCAAATGGCTGCCGAGCCGACTGTGAGGCCGCTAAGAGGCTGGCCAAGCGTCTCTATCACCTCGAGGGCTTCAAACGCTGTGATGTGGCCAGACACCTTGGCAAGAAGTGAGAACACACAGACATAGTAACACCTGTCAACACAGGATGATCGATGGACCAATACATTACCAGAAACAGAGGAAAACACATTAACACCTTATTAAAACAGATGAATGTTTTCAGTTTTTGAGCATTGACTCATGATGCACACACAAATGCAACTAATTGAGTTATAAAGGTTAGATCAAACACATATGCTGAAGCGTATGAACCGGAAGAGCATTCTAGAATGTAGATGGAAAAATGTTTATCCTAAACATTCATACTTTCTCCTTGTTGCACTGATGTCCTGATTCTCTATTTTTTTCTCTCCAGTAACGACTTCAGCCAATTGGTGGCATCAGAGTATCTGAGCTTTTTTGATTTCTCTGGTCTGTCACTGGATCGAGCCCTGAGGTAATGCACCATCAGCACTTGGAAGGCATGACTGTGTGATGTAAATATCAATAGTGCATCTTTGTAGTCTTCACTGTCTCCTCACAAGGCATTAGCTTTCAAGATAATCAAAATACCATGTTTAGCACAGTGAGCCAGAGGAGGTAAATGGTGCAGAGTTCATTACTGCCTTGGACCTGACACGTTGCTGACTCAAACTGCTGTTAAGTGTTCATTTAAGAGGCCTCATGTGTGCACTTAAACTGTACCAGTTAAATTCACAATTGTTAGAAAATACATGTAGCATCCTCAAAATCTGGTTTAATGATAGTTGTTGTTGCCTGCGTTCATCACTATTGAGCTTTATTTTAATATGGGGAGAGTCAGTTTAGTACTGAAACTAATATACATTTTCACAAACCATCAATCAGCAAATTCATATTGGATTAATTGATGTATCTTTAGCCAATTATATGTTTAAGTTGAACCTTTCAGATGTCTTAACTTGCCCAACCAAAATATTCACTTTACAACAAACAACAAAAACAGCAGAATTTACAGTATTAAAGTTGGAGTTCAACCTCTGCAAAACCTGGTGAATCCGACGTAAATTTACAAAATAAAACAAATTTATTTGAAGTTCAATAGTACAACCAGTTTTAAGATACACATATGACAAGACAAATGACACAATCCTTCCTCATAACGATATACAGCGGAGAACATGACCACAAGCCCAAGTTGGAAAACAGGCCAGACTGTTGTTTCGTGGTAAAAGGTTTTCAGAAGAACTGTAAGCTGTAGTCCTCCATAAATTCTTTTTAAGGCCAGAAGATCTTTGAAGCATTTATTTGCCAAATATGCATTGCTAAGATACGCTTGACCTCAGCATTTAATTTTTGCTTGACAGGAACTTCTTAAAGGCGTTTCCACTGATGGGAGAGACCCAGGAAAGAGAAAGGGTCCTTGTGCATTTTTCCAAACGCTTCTGCCAGTGCAACCCACAGACGCCCACTTTTGAAGGTGAGAGTCTGAAACTGTTAGTTGTGATGACTGGTGGTGAGAAATGATACATTACGATATAGATGATTGTATTTATACAATGCATTATTTACTCTGTCCTGCCTACATACATCACCAAATGTGACTGTGGCATGAATACGGAATCTATTCAGATCAGATGCAACTCTAGCTGATTGTTTCAGAACCCATGTTCTATAAAGGAATGTAGGGTATTGCTTTCACGTCAAGTGCATGTTTGTGGGACATTACCTGACCGTAGCCATGTGTATTGCCTTTTTGTAGATGGAGCCCACACATTAACCTGCGCCCTTATGCTGCTCAACACAGATCTTCATGGTCATGTATGTACTGAAGTTCAATTGTCTAATTCCTTCTGCTGGACTGGTATTCTCATTTAACTGTTGCAAAACAAGTAGTTGATAAGTCCATTGTCAGCGACACCGTGTCTTAGTTCACATCTTCTTTTCTATCACTCTTGTTGCCTCCCTTTCTTCATATCCTTTTGTGTCTCTTTCTCTCTCCTCTGTGGCCTACTTCCCGACCTGCTTCTGTCTCTCCAATCCTCGATTAGTCTCATCTGTTCCCTTTTAAAGTGGAGCACTGTGGTCTGGTCATCGTTACCACGCTACTGTCTGGTTCTGTGTTGCGCTTTACCTCTACCCTCCAGCCCAACCGAGTCCCTGGTAATAATGGTGTTATATAATGTCCCTCCTTTAACTAATATATTTTCTCTCCTTTCAATTTCCTTTACCCATCTTTCCAATCTTTCCCTGCTAACTAAATCTGGCCTCTTGGTGTCGTTTTGCCCCATGCAGGTGGTAAGTATAATTCCAGTACTAACACCATCATATTGACATCTGTGGTCCTCTTCTTTTTTTTCTTCAAATAATATTAAAATTATCTTTCTGATACAGATATAATAGTAATCTCATGACAATGGATGCACACAGAATAAAATATTTTTTGTTTGTTGGTATTTAGTAAATATAGATGCAAATGATCCATCCTTCTTTTTTCTGTGCTCTGTTGTCATCTCACTGTCTGTATTCCAGTCACTTTTAAGGGGAGGAACAGATTCAGTTTGAATAGGCTATATTTATTTTTTTAAATAGAACAATTACATTTTTTGAAAATGCCTTGTTCCTCTACTTCTGCAAAATCCAATTATTAAAATACAGTTCATCCAGTTTAACCTTGAGCTACACCACATTTTTCCAGAAAAGGGAACTGAGACATATTGTCTGCTGTGTGGCCGTCTTACAGGAAAATATGAATAATACTCTTCCAAGCAAAGACTTTTAAAAACATTTTTTTAAATTGAATGTCTATTCAGTTTGAGTTCCACATGTCTGTCTATTTAGGATACAGACCTGATTTAGGCAGATATGGCCAGTAATTCACAAAGACCTTTCTATGTTTTCATCTTCTTGAATCATTAGAGGCTGCACACATTCATTCTTTTTTACCATACCTTCCTTAGGTCAAAATATAAGGAAGTTATGGTAAAGCGGATTTTCCATGAGCTCTAATAGAAGTGGAGGCTCATTCAGCAGTCTCCAATTTGAACCAGTAGCATCACACTGCCACCAAGTGGATGTTTGCAATGCTGTATTGAGATTGGAGCAGATGAAAGTGGTTTAAAATGTTAGCTGCTTTGGAATTTTTTAAATAGGTTCTAATTCTGTGCTATGGATTGAGCAGCTTTGTTCCAAACATATCTAAAAGCTTAACCTTATAATTGAAGAGTTTCTTTCTTTCTGTGGGCTTGTTTCCTTAGAACATTGGAAAGAAGATGTCTTGCCAACAGTTTATCAGTAACCTAGATGGTCTCAACAATGGCAAAGATTTCCCGAAAGACTTATTAAAGGTACAGACTTCACTCCGTCTTATCTGTCTGCACATTTCCACCCTGAAGTGAAGTGAAGTGAAGTGAAAAGAAATCCGAGAAAAAAGAAAATGTTTGGAATTCTCTCTCCCTTTGCTTTGACCACACAGGTCTTATATAACTCAATCAAGAATGAAAAGTTTGAATGGGCAGTGTGAGTATACATTTAAATTTTTTATTGTCACAAGCAAATTTAGAGTTATTGGTAGTACGCAAGTGAGTTTACATTAAGGATGTTCTGCTCAGGTTTATGTGAAAAGTTATTTGTATCTACAGTGAGGAGGAGGAGCTGAGGAAGAGTCTGTCAGAGCTGGTAGAGGAGCAGTGTGAGAGTGGCAATAAGCGTGTTGCCAGGGTAACAGTTGGTAGTAACCCTTTCATCGCCATTCCCGTTCTTTTGAATGCTGTCACCTATAAACACGGAGTTCTGTCCCGCAAGAGCCACGCTGACATGGACGGCAAACGCAGTAAGTTGTATACAAACTCTCACAGACATGAAATTGTCTGTATTAACCAAATTATATAAGTAACTGTTTAAGTATTTTTTTCTCTTCATTCATCTCTCTTCAAGCCCCAAGGGGTCGCCGAGGTTGGAAGAAGTTTTATGCGGTTCTAAAGGGGATGATTTTGTATCTTCAGAAGGTACTTCAACTTGTTTTTTCCTTCATTACAATATCATCAAAATCATCCACCACTGCTGCTAGCAGAGTTCATCATTTCAGCTGATAGTACACAAAAAAACTATGAATGTTATCTTATCTCAAAGAGATACCCCTAAATTATTACAATGCACTGTAACTGTTAGTATGGATGTATGAGTTTTTATAACACAGCGAGTGTAAGCTAACTGGTTCTTCACTCTTCTATACGATATATCTGTTATTTTTCCTTTTGCTTAGGATGAGTACAAGCCTGATTCAGACATCTCAGAGGTGGACCTGAAGAACGCAGTGCGAATCCACCATGCTTTAGCCACTCATGCCACCGACTACAGCAAAAGAGCCAACGTACTGAAGCTTAAAACTTCAGACTGGAGAGTTTTCCTGCTGCAGGCACCGTAAGTTATCAAAGCTGAAGTTTAGATGATTTTATTACACTTCAATTTTAAAAATATTACATATTAACATATTTTAGGTAATATACAGAACGAACACTTCCATATCTATTTTTACATTTTTGGTTTGACCGGCGAGGACAACAAAACTGAACATTCTGTCATCTTAGCACCATATAGTCACATGACTGGAATGTCAGTACTGCTGTCAGTGAGAGAATCTGGACCATGTCTACTACTGCAATAGAAGTAAGGGTTCCCCCACCTGCCAAATCCTACTTTCTCCCCTGCATTGAATCAATTTATTTCAGAATCATAGCTATCCCAGTCATCAATCAAAACTGTCAGTCAAACAGTAATCTGTGCTCTCTGCTCTCACTGGTCCCAAAGGAGTTTATCAAAATCAAAATATGATATTTAAGATGCCAAAATTCACTATCACTTTTTCTAGCTCCATGGCATGTATTTATTAACATACAGAAGAATGTA
Source organism: Lophius piscatorius (assembly GCA_009660295.1). Classification (NCBI taxonomy): domain Eukaryota; kingdom Metazoa; phylum Chordata; class Actinopteri; order Lophiiformes; family Lophiidae; genus Lophius; species Lophius piscatorius. The sequence goes on from VRLP01002527.1 coordinate 34,122, forward strand.
TGCTGGTGACACGAATCACTGATACCTTGCATTTTTATTTCAGTCTACTGCTTAAGCCTGACCTGTACTTGCACTTCAGAAATACTTGAAAAATATAATTTGTGTTGGTGATACTCGATCAGTTGAAAAGCTTAACTACTGAAAATTCATTTAATTTAAAAACAGTTGCGTTCCTGAGGAATGGAACCTAACTAGAAATGATGCTACTTGTAATGCATCTAGTGTCGAATAGTGTTTAAGTCTTATAAAGGTTTTAAATGTAGGCATAAAGGGTCAATATAATAGTTGATACTGGAGATGAAGATATAATTTGAATAATGTTCTTGATGTTTTTGCTCTCATATTCTGTAGGCCATCAAATGTGCCAGGGCCTTTTCTTGTAAGAGCATACACTTTCATTGTATGCACTGAACCCTTCATCAACTCCTCACTTCATTCTCCCACTCTCTCTCTCTTTCCAGTAGTGAGGAGGAGATGATGTCTTGGATCTTCCGGATAAACCTTGTGGCAGCGCTGTTTTCTGCTCCGGCCTTCCCTGCTGCCATTGGCTCCATGAAGAAATTCTGTCGGCCCATCCTTCCATCCTCATCCACCAGACTCAGCCAGGTACACAGACGCACACAGACACACACACACACACACACACACACACACACACACGAACACACATGATGACATGGAAAAACAACACTTATCAGACAATACTGTAGCTCTAGAAACATAGATGAAAAAAACATGGGCAAACAAAAAAATGTATTACAGCAATATGAACATTCATTTATGCAATTCATTAATGGGAAATTTTCTGCATAATGTATTTGTGTTTACTTGCATCTGATTTGCTGTTGGGGTCCTCTGGTTTGTCTCCGGTCTGTTGCTGGCTCAGGAGGAGCAGCTGCTGAGTCATGAGGGCAAGATGAAGCAGATGAGCCTGGAGCTGGAAGAGCACCGGAAAAACTCACCCTCAGCTGACCCAAAGAGCCGTGAGTGGGAGGAGTTCCGACTCAAAGAGCACTACCTCACATATGAGGTATGCAGCTTTGGTCATTTCAAATTTTATTTTAATAGTTTGTGATTATTTAATGAATCAGGCTCTGAAACCATCACTCCTCATATAAATGCTTCACACAGGTGAAATATAAAAAATATTATGTGTAAAAATTGAAAGTAGATTTTGAAACCAAGTCTCATTTTCCCCCTCGTCCCGCCTGAGCAGAAGACCCGGTATGAGACCTACATCAGCCTCCTGCAGGCCAAAATCTGCGCAGAGACAGATGACCTTGAGAAAATCGAAGCGAGCGTAATGGGAGCTCTGATCATAGAGGGAGCCCTGGGCAGCCGTGAATGCCGCCTCCGCAAGACACAGTCATCTCCATCCATCAGTCAGGCTCACAGCGGGCTAAACGGGAGAGCCGATGGATGCACCAAACCAGGACAGAGGAGCTGAGGAGAGAAAGGAGGACCAGAGATCATAACCCACAAAACAACATATGTTCATGCCAGCCATTTTAAAACATCAACTGCCTACTGCTATATGCTGTGCTCATATTTTATGTTTTGGTCAACTCTGTTCCTCCTGACCGTCACTATCCATCCCAGAATCGATCAACCTTGGTGACTTTGACTTCTGACTTTGAGCAATATATGAAGACAATGAAGAACCGGCACCTGACACCTGAGGTAACCTTGCCGAGCCTCAGTTCTTGGAACTTTGTTATTATTGCACATTATGATGATCATAACTGTGATCACTATTTACAACATCAGTATTATTTTACAGTGTGAATCAGAGCGGTGCTGTTGTCTTTAGTTGAACTGTGTTTTTAGCTTGGAGCAGAACAGAGTAATGTATAACATATTATTTTAAGTTTCCGATAGAAAACAAAGAGAGACAGATGACTCTACCTTTCTCATCTGCTCTTCCTGCAGTCCAGGAGTTCAGCAGTGTCTGATGGAGATGGTACTAATGTAGCACTCTGGCCTTTCTGTCATCCATGTTTACACATCCAGCCAGTCACAGGTGTGTGTATGGACCTACAGTATGAGTGGAGTGTAGTGTGTGAAGTGTATGGAGCCTCGGTCAAGTCCCTGCCATGTATAGAATATTTATTTATTTATTTAACTCTACACCACCCAAGAAAGGGTTTACACTAAGCGTGCTTGATATGTTTTATCAAAAGGACAAGCAGAAACGCTGTAGGTTTATGTTTTATCAAAAGGACAAGCAGAAACGCTGTAGGTTTAACTGTTCGCAAAGATGTTCCATCAGAGGAACTGGATGTTGGCTGCCTTACCCTAGAGCACCTCGACAGTAGTTGATAAGGAATTTGGAGATTGTCAGTCAGTTGTTTGTCACAGCAATCACAGGCCTATTTCTGTGACTTTTTAATGTTTCATTACCCAAATACTTATATGTATTCACTAATTCGTTGTCTTACTCAAAATTGAACTCCGAACCGATTAAGATAATAGTGTGTGATTTAATGAAAACACTGTACAATGTTCTGTTAAGCTGATAGAGCAGATATGTTTCAGTAGATAGTTGGGTGTGAAGTTTCTGCATGAAGGCAGAACCGTCAGCTGTTGGTAGGAGGTATACAAAATGAGTGGCTCAGCTGATCTATGAGAGTGCATTTGCCTTTTAACTGGTAACAGTGGAAAAAGTAGATATAGCAGGCTGATTTCTTGTATGAAGAATTAATTGAGCAGAAACACTAAGACGGCCATCTGTTCACGGACTGCCATCATAATCATGCCTGGATCTCCTGTTAGCGTGTTCAACACAAAAGCAGTCGTCAATGTTGTGACAAAATATTCGTGTACCGTTTCAATTAGAACATATCACAGATCTATGTTCTGATTTATGGACATATTATAGCTTGTTTCACCTTGTATTGGACCTTAACTGGTGCTGGTGTGTTCTTATACTTTCATCCGCCATAGATGATGATGTTTTTGGGAAAGCAGGCCTCGGCTCCTCTGAAAGACAAGCGGATAGGAGAGTGTAGCAGCTGGACTGCTCCAGCTTAATGTGTTGAAGTAAAGAAATGTGTCACTATACTGGAACAGCGGCAAAACTCCACCATCAGACCAGCCATCTAAACATTCTCCACGTGGATGACGAGGAGAAATGACTTGTTTTCTAAGAAGAAACTTTTTTCTAAGTAGGGCCTTCCCTGCCAACCAAGAACAGGAAAATGTGGCGTCAAACAGAACAACACAGCGTAGGAAGTCTGTTTTTCCTGGGAGGAGGGATGTGGTGATGTGGTGGGACTGGGACAGCTAGCGATACCCCTCTATATAAGCACCTTAAGTGATCCCAACTTAACTCACACACACCTTTCGACCCATGTTATTTACCTATGACACAACTGTAGATCAGTGAACGTAGTGCCCCCTCACTCAGCCACATTGGGGGACAGAAGTATACTGATATGTCCAGAGCTGTGGATAGGACCCGTTTGAACTATGATATCTTTGGCTCTGGATGCAGTGTATCTGCTGCTGTCTATTTAATTCCGACTGATGGGGTATGAGATGCTTTCGGGACTTGGCGAGACACCTGGTGGCATGGTGGAATCCTGGATCGGCATCTTCATACAGACCAAAACGCCGAAGTGAAGCTTTCATTTCAGAGAGGAAGGACCATTTTATAAAGCTAAATTGTTAGGATAAATACCTGCTTTCTTACAGGGAGACTTCCCCTTATAGTCACTTTGGCTGTTGTGCTTACTATTGTTTCCCAATGTTCTAGGGTAGGCCTGTTCTTAAATATAGGATTGTGACAGAAAAATATTTGATTGTTTCATTTTATTCAAATAAAAAACAAGCATCTTCTGCACTTTGATGTCAGCATTGGATCTGTCGTTTTGTTTGTATATGGGAGCTGTTTTTGACAGGATGCTCATACTATTTAAAGGACATATTTACTGAATATTTGATCAATGCTTCATAAAGTGAGCTGTTTTTTACAGATGACTGTGCCTGTGATTTATTGAACTTGTCTGCTCTGGGTTAAGAAAGGTTTACACTTGTATGCTAACATGGACAACTCTATTACTTTTTTACATAGACATTACTTTATGTATTGAGGATAAGAAATTTTGTTAAGAACTTTAGTGCTATACAGATTTCCCAACAAGGATTCCCATGATAGTTTTAGAGAACATGATAAGCCTGCAGTGAACAGCTAGAGTTAAGGTTTAGCACAGTAATCCAGTGTAATAGGTATTACGTTGACCCAAGCTGGTACTATTCAAGTATCTATTAGCCTCAAATAATAAATGTGTATTGGTACACATGTTATACCTCAGAATGATGGGGTAAAAGCTTTTTTTTCAATTTTATTTTTATTTGATATGGGACAATGTAGTTTAATCAACATTCAAACGTAAGTGTAAATGCACCTGGGTATGCTAAAAGGCCAATTTTCATTGGCAGTCCCTTTCACCATTTTAGAGTTTGAAATGTAAAACACACATTTATAGCAGTATGAATTCATGTGTATCGATATAAAATTTGGACAGTTTGCAAAACAATGTGTGGAACAGTTTCTGGTAAATGTATCCAGCTGCATTTGTAATATTTGGGGACAGTCTTTTTCTTGTTCAAAAGCTCTTTAAGTGTTCTGGCCATCCCTTACATGATTCAATTTGAACTGACTTTAATTGTTGTTTGCAAGAGGATGTTCATTAATGAACATTTGAGGATATTGACATTAGTTCCCATGTTAGGTTACACAAAATATTCTGCAATAGGTCCAGGTCCAGTTTGTTATTTTAAGAACATTTGGCATTGTGGGTTAATTGCAGTTGTAGATTTAGCAAGCTGAAGTTTATATTTAACCCTGGGGGTTAAAGAGCAGTAAACAAAATAAACCTTAACCTTTATGGGTCGTTTTTTTGTTAGAGGTGTTGCTCTCATCTCACATCATTGAATATATGTATTGAAACGTCAAGTGACCAACAAATATGACTTCATCTTAGAATTGTGGAAAACATGCCTGAGAACATACTTTATGTAAGAATGTGACGGGACCACAAAATTAAGAAACCAAAAAGGTACGTTTCATAGCTTATCCGGTTACTTGGAAAAACTTGCGATGTTGCTTAATGCAAACCCAATTGCAACATTATGTTAAGCTCAAAAAATTTTTTAAAAGGTGAATTTTTTAAAGCTTTTTGAGAAAAAAAAAATCACATTAACAACAATATTAATTTACTGTTATATTTACTTATCTTGTGTAAAAAATATTGTTGAATCTACAAGATTTACCCAAATATAAAATAAATAAAAGGATTACGAAATCAAATATTTCATTAATATGCACATGAACTCTGCTACACAACAGAAGTACCAAAATAAAAGCATCCCGCACTCAACTCGTCAAGCGGATCAACATGATTGAAAGGACCGTTTTGTAGATGATTCAGGGTTTGGATAACGAATACTACATCTTAGAGCAACGTGTTAGTTCACGTTGCATTCATATACAAAAATGCATTCGTGGAAACTAAGTCTGACGACGACCTGTGGGATGGCGCGTTGGGATATCCGTGTGTCCTTTAAAATCCAATCGAACCCACTCCATCCAAAGCCGGCTGGATCTAAATGACAGAGAACAAAGTAGTTCCTAATGATATAATTTGTTTTACTTACTGATAATATTTCAAAATTAGAACGGGCAACCGAGAAGTACGAAGGTACGAAGGAGTATTAGAGTCAGGGCATAAGAAAACAAATGAAAGGGGGATTTTTTTTATTTTTTTTCAATATTTCATTTCGAGAAATTCGGAAATGTCGAGAAACAAGTCAATATGCCTGGCCCTAATATTACTTCGAAGAGAAGAGCCATTATAGGGACAAATAAACGTTTTTAATTTGAAACAAGGAGAACAGACATACGCGTTGCAGTGCCAGTGCTTCAGCTAAATGCTTCCGCCCATACAAATCAGAATTATTGTGTAGTCAAGTATAACGTAGGAATTTCCGACGTAAAAACGTGTACAAACATGTTTATTTCATTTGACATACTAATGCGAAAACATGCAGATGACGACTATGGTAATTTTGATGTTTTTAAATACGACGTTCGACGCCTGTAAGCAACATACGGAGTTAACGTGCAACCCCATACCTGAACTCATATTCTGGTATTTACACCTACTAGCAGTTTTTTGTTTTGTTTGTTTGTTTATTTTTAGTTTCGTGATACACATTTATATTAGTATTTAAAATCAAAATTTTAGCATTGAGACACTGGGAGATATGTCATAGTTCATAAATATCGCCGTAAATATGTTTGAAAAAAATGCTTAATTTTTCACATCACGTTCAAACATTATTTGAGCTGAATCTTGCTGTTAATTTCATCATATGCTACTTTGCAATCAGTGACCAAAAGATTATGGCACATTTATACATTTTAGGAACATCTGGAAAGACCACGACATAGTGAGACCCTCAAACTCGACTGTAATCCATAGCAGTTTAAGCTGTAGACCCTGTTTGTGGAGGACATTTCGAGTTTACACAGTAAGCTTTGGTGTGATTTAACGTGACATGAAACAAAAGTGGGACGTACACAATATTCAGTAGGTGGTTGTAATAATAATAAAACTCTTTATTTATGACATATTACACAGTACATACATGGAGTTCAGCATTGGGAGATGTATCTCTGCATTTGGCCCATCCCTGAGCAGCAGTGTGGGCGGAGCCTGTGAAGCCCAGGAGAGGTGAGGTTTCAGGGTCTTGCTCAAGGACCCAAGGTCAATGTTATGGTTAATCGGTGTACTTGTTTTCTGTATGTACCTTTATATTTACATTCAGGTGCATGTCCACAGCTTACTTTGGAAAGAGATGGCAGCAGGATGCATTATGGCAAGTCAGGGGAGGCAATGTTACACTTTCGACAATGTTCTTTTTGTTTAAACAAGAATCCCAGATCCCCTAAGTTCCCACAAATCTTAATTCGATTAAAACGTTTTTGGATGTTCCATAGTCAGGCAATATGAGTCAGATCGATAAAAAATAACTTTAAGGATCTGCTGCTTGGGTCTTGGTGCCACATCTTCAGAGATGTTATAGTTCATGCCTCAAAGGGTCAGAGCTGTTTTCGTTGCAAAAGGGCGTCGTATGCAAAATTCCGCAGGTACTTATAATGTTATAGCTGATCAGTGTACTTCTTTTCTGTACAAAATGACATGTAGAGAGAGATCAGTTGGGAAAATGAATTGGGCAAAAGTGTTCTCTATGAACGTTTGTTATATTTCAACACAGTACCAAAGTGGTTCACTCACCAGATTTGGTTTCCCCTAATCACCCAATTTGCCGTCCACCATTTCAGAAGGATACTCATTACCATGACTGAGTCAGCTCACAGGAATGCTGATGTCCATTGCACAACCAACAGAGCCAGGAGTAAAAATGGGTACAGTTTAAACTATTTATCCATAAGCAAACTTTGTAATTTAATACTTGATACTGATATTACATGTAATCAAACTGGCCTCAGTTCTTCTCATAAGATGTTCTTGGTCTCAATCTGGTCATGTTTACTGGCCTCTGACGATCAGTGACAGTGAGCAACACATCTGTTCATCAAGAAACTCATAAATCACAGTTGGGTCAGACTGAGCAGCCACAGGACATGAGAGGGAAGACTGACAATATTTGCATTAAATGTGATTCAGACTCCAATATCATCTGTCTGGCATCAAAAATACTTCGTTGAATATTTGAAGATTGATTGAAGGGTGGATATTATGATTTTATTAGATAAAATCGGTTAGTTTAAGCTAACAAAAGAACACTTTTCATTTTGTTTTACTGTAATATCATGTTTTACCGTAATGACATCGTATACTGAGCTGATATGTCAAAATGGCTGTAATTCTTTATTATTCAGATAGAACCTCAGGAAAAAAAGAGCAGTATCACCTGCATATTAATTATTCTCTTAGAAAGATTCATTAAAATGTAGGCCAAATGTTTGGATTGGGTGTTAATAAATAGAAGATTATTTGTAACTGTTTTTATTCAAAGGCTCTTACTAATTTCCAAAGTAGAATGGTAGTTCTGTCTGATCTTAAATTCATTGGTTATATAAACTCATAAAGAAATAAAGTGTGAGCTGGTTTGCCATTTTTCAAAAAAATCATGGTTATGGCTGAGTAGATTTTTTTTTTCATTCTGTCATTCTATCATTATATTTTACTGTTGATCTTGTTCAGTGGTTTTTATTTTAATTGCAAGCGCTCACACTTCAAAAAATAAAATAAATTTATGAATTAAATGACATCTGCAATCTTGACCGCAATCAAAGGATGACAGTGATGATGATTCATTTTTGTACCGCTACCATTATGACTGATGGGCAAAGAGGTATGGCAAGTTATAACAAATTCCAAAGACCAGAATCACAATCAACAAAGATTTTTTCCATTTCTCTGTGTGTGTGCAACGTTTCAAATAGAAACGATTATCACCAAACACTCGTGATGGTACATGTGTAAACTTGCTACCGTTTCATTGGCTGTCAGTTGCCAGTATTAGTTAACTCACCACTTCTGAGCTCCAGCGAGACATGCTCTGACCCACTTGTCTACATCGCAATCTAGTCCATGTCAAAGTCGCACAGATCCTGAACCCTTTAATGTCCTCACTAAGAAAAAAAATGTTTGCATATTTTATCTCTGTGGTATATTTATTAATTCAATGTCTTAAACTCTGAATTTACCATAAAATTACAAATTATTTGGTCAAGCATATTTTAAACATTAAAGCTAAATAAAATCTGACTCATAAAATTATTTCTTGGTGATATTTTGTATTTCATGGAAAATAGTCAATTTTATGCAATTTACCTAACATTTTTTTGGTTGTATCAAGTTACATAATTCTGTCTAGTAAACCCTCATGTTTTATTATACCAAAAGAAAAAATACTTATCCAATAACACTTTCCCAACAGCCCGGTTATTGAAATGAAATGCAAAAACAGGCGTGCTCAGTGTGTATTGAGTCTTAAGTTTGTGCACAAGCTGCTCTATTGGGTGGGCATAATTCAGAAAAACATTTAGAAAACAAAAAGCTGAAAATAAGAACCTGCTTACCAATGGTGTGATTACATCTGGAATCGGCTGGGTCCAAAGCACTCTTGTTTTAGAAGAAAGAGTAGAAATCAAAGAAGAGAGAGATTTCCCTTGGACATGTGGTGTCCCCGAGGGCTCCTTCCTTGGTCCCTTACTCTTTTGCACATACATGCTGCCACTGGGACATATAATAAACAGGCTCAGCAAAGTGGCACACATTTTTCAATAAGAAATAGAGACTCATAATGGGTTCAACATAACCGTTGAGCATTCTCAATTTATTGCACGCATAAACTTTGAAGACAAAATGTTTATTTTTTGCCTTTTATATCCCTCTGAGTGACCGGTATCCTTGGTAACGAGAGAATCAATGTTATTCTGACTCCACCTGTCAGTGGTTATGTTATGGCTGATCTGAGTATATGAACAAGATAACGCAGTTCTCCATAATGTCAATTCACTTAAACAGTTTGACCCTCATAATATGATATCCATGATAATGAAAACCTGTGCCTGGAAGTTGGAATCACATTAATTTGATTGAATCCGTTCAAAAAAAAAAGTTCCCTGAGTGCCATGGGATTTTTGTATTCTCCCAAAAAAAAAGAAAAAGAAAATGACTTCCTTTGGCGAAAGTAATTTTTGCAGTACCTCCTCTGTGTTGAAATGTAAAGCTGAATGGTAATGAATGTTTTCCTATATTTCTTTTCATTTTCTGTTTGACTTCGCTTAAGGAGCCCATCCCTGCTGTAAATGACCGACTGTGGTGTTGAGACAGTTGTGAAGAGACACTGGTGCGTGTAATGACTTTTTATTGCGCTATGAGTCATTTTTCAGACAACAAGGCTCCCCCAATTCAAAACAAACAGCAATATACAAAACAACACACTTTTTTTTTGCCATCAACGGAAATTTAATAAGGTAGTGAGAGTAAATAACAGAAAGTAATGAAGTGTACGGACATGAGATATGATGATGTTGAGGTGTATAGGATGAACTTGTTGTCACAGCCAAAGTAAGCACCATCGTCATGTAGTCAGGAAAGGCCATATTTCCGGATGAAATATTCTCAAAGGGGTGAGGAGAGGTTTAACATGATACAAGAAGGTTGTTATCACAGTTTTCAGACATCGTAACAACTGAAAAAAAGAACAATATCTGTGTAGTACTACTTTATCATGCAATTTACTTTAGTAAACCTTCTGACACACGGACAAAATATACTTCAACAAGTAGAACTCAATACATCTCTGTCCAGCAATAGACACAAAGCCTGTAATTTATACTCTTTGAATGTGAGATCCCTATCAAAAATAATATGCAGATTTTTATTTTTCTTAATATCTAAAGTGCAAGTACTTATCCATTTTTATTCAATGCTTTCTGTAAGTATAAAATACAAAGGAAAAAAACAGTAATGTTTTTCCTGTTTACGTATTATATTTTTCTGAAAGGAGGAGCATCATATATAACAAATCATATATTTATATTTATATATACACGCACACGCACACACACTACAGATAAAATATTTTAAAAAGATAGAACATATTATCTCAGATGGGGATGGTAAAGGGATTTAGACTAAATGGTGACATTGGATGTTCATTGTGCATTGACCCCACCCCTTAAAATCCAGAATCTTAATATTTTCCCGACATTTGAAAGAATATCTTTATAACTATACACAGCAGTAGCCTGTACAATCTGCAAACACGATGGACCTTCTTTTCACGTGCGAACAGAAGATGTGCTGAATGATCTCTTCTGTAAGTGGTTTTTGATGAGTCATATAGTGCTCGGCTTTGACCAGAGGCCATGATTGGTTGCGAAAACTCTGAACGGCCAATGCAATACAACAACACTGCAAGCAGAAGAAGGGCAGATTTGGTTTTTGGGAGAATTGGTTGTCTTTTCAAATCAAACGAAATTTAGATTTAATTCAGTAGAGGCACATAGCCACCACTCACATTACAATTGGGGAAGTTTGCTGTACATGAATGCAGCCAGAATCATGAAGAATCTCCCGTTCAAGACAGGGTGATGAAACATATAGAGCACCTACAGCGCTAGGCACCATAGCAATCCCAGTTTAAGCACATGCAACAAGTAGCTAAGACTGTACTTTTGTATTCATTCTACAATTAAAACTCTCTCATTCTCCCACCAGGTGAACTATATGAAGGAGAGCCTGGACACCAATTCCTTGGGGGACCAAAACGCAATTTTAAATAAAAATGGACAAATTGAGCACTGCAGTGTTGTAACAAACAGGCAAGACAAGGCTTTGCTATGACGGCTACCGCTGTTAAATCAAATGATGATCCCCATCAATGCTTAAATTTTCCATCAAACCTTGTACACTAAACTGAACCAGAGCCACTTAATACAGCAAACAGCTTGACCACTAATGCTTCACACAGAAAACAAAACAGAGAACATCTGCTCATCATTTTGCATTTGAGTAATAAAACTTGGTTTGTTACTTGGGGACAGCATGGCTGCAAGGTCATTCAAAGATTTGCTATGACATTAGGTAAACTCTCATAATCTGAAAATTTGTGACAGCCCCCTCTGCTGTAACCCAGACGCAGCTACAACCCAGAAATGGACGAGTCATGTTTCTCTTCTGAATCATCCTGCACTCAAGACGGACCCAGTATCACCTGACAAATAAAAATTGTTAAGACAAGCAAACTAGTCTCTTTATCTTTAAGGAAAAGTGTGCATTTATCAGAGTGAGACATTAAGAAAAGTGAACAATGCAAGCAGGCTCTCCTTATATTTTGCCATTAGACAAAGGATTGTATCTCCAGTCTTCATTTAGCACGAGCCTCCAGGAGGCCTCATTTCAAACCAGCTAAAGCTAGAAAAAAAATGCGGTATCACAACAGAGAGTCCGGATTCATTTTGAACTCTGTTTGACCTCAGATGTGCTCCTCTGCACACAGAGTCACTGCTGGATCGTATGGGTCTTTGAAGGAAATCTGCTTTAGATAATTCACAGAGCACACTAAAGAGAAAAGATTTAGTGTTCTTCTCCAAAACAGAGAGTTTATAACTGGATGTTTCGGGGCCATTAGGTTGTAGGCCGGTAAGCCCCTTCAGTGCAGTGCCAGGCTTCATCGGGCCTTTCACTAACACTCTGAGACAAACCTGAGCCAAAACCTCCTACGCAGAAAAAACGGATTCTTATTTTGTTACCACAGGCTTGCCCAATCAAACACATATACATTTTTAAAGCTTCTAATACCATTTCAGCGCTAGTGTGCTTTGGGAAATTCTGTCCCATCCTGTCTCGGCTATGCCACATGTCTGGAAAGCCTGGCCGTAACGACATTAGCAGGTTTTATCCAGATGAGGCCTCTAAAGCTGTGATTCATGCAGTCTGTATTTCAACGTCATACCATATAGGTGCCACGCTGCTCTCACAGGGCCTTTTGACCAGTCTTGGTTGCATCACTTGCTTCAGGCCAAAGCATACAGATTGTTAAGTAGCATTTCAGCGTAAGCCAAAAAGGTCAATCAGATCACAAGAGAAGGAATGTACTGTGCGTCTGACAGAGCTCATTGGACATTCAAACACGTTTTGCTTGCTGGTTATTTAGCAGGACCTTTTTTTAAACTTCTAATCCTGTGCTGGGAAGAGAAGCAGACATACGATTAGAGTCTGCCCATATCAGCAAGAGGGATTGTGATCATTATTCTAGATACAATTATCACTATCACATAACTCTAGTGACACTACAGACAAGCCACAGTCAAATCATAGTACACCTGCCCAGCAATCAGCCATCGCAAGTTAAAGAGGGGCCACGCTCTTGAACCAAGCACACGGTTTCCTGTCCTCTTATGGCAGGAGGCCTTGAGCAGAACCAGACACCATTCAAATACTTGAATCCCAAATACTCAAATAGCAACAGGAGGCCTCAACAGTGCACAACTGCGGACGAAGGTGAGTGTGTGTTAGGGGAGAATAAAAGCGGCGTGAATCTGTAGGGAGATGTAAAACACCCGAACTAGTCTACACTGACTGATAGACGGACAAGGCCTACTGATTTACAGAACATGACAGGAAAAATACCTCACTACTAGTCGGATTTTTTTTTTCACTTCAAGCAACAGCTTGAGAAGAAAGACTTCACATTTTGGAAATATAATGCAGATGCATCATTCTCATTGTCATGCTTTCAAATACCTACCGATCACAAAACCTACACAGTTTGGTCTTCTAATAGTTTATACACGTGATACAATGCCACTATTGGCACGTATACAATATTGCACACTAACATGAAATGCCCTACACTAGTAGGTTCTCTGTGCCCGGGAGGGAGAAGCCTGACACGTTTTGGACAACGTTATGTAGAGGAAAGAAAAGCTCATCGGAATAAAAAATAATGCAAAAGTGACTAATTTTGAGCGGCGAAGCCCTCATGGAGCAATGAAAGGGCTGTAGCACCATAAAGACAAATATACCGCCTTGGCCCTGCAATGTCAGGCCTCGACATTCACTGAACTGCACTCAGACTGACGCTAGGGGACTGGCCTCCGTGGCTCTTGGAACAGCAGCCATCTCAGCTCAGAAACATAACCTCATCCACTAACTGTTGGCTTAGTATTTTTGTTTAAAAGGATTTTTAACACCATGGTGCAAATGGTGTGCAAAAACACTTGTAAAAACTCCATGGGGTCTAGTGGGTGTCAGACCCAGTACTGCCGTTATCCTGGGGACAGACATCTCTTACTGTTAGTCACCACCAGGCAGGGTTGCTACTAGGGATTCTGGGGTAAAGGGTGCCCTAACACTCTGCCCCCTGTTCCCTCCCCAGAGCAGCAACGTTCTTTTTAAAGGGCCACTTCTATAATGGCCCCCAAGCTCCCAGCAGCCTGTCAGTTTACTTTTGCTGTCACCACCCATGCTCTATGCACCACGAGGGTGTTGAACCCGCAACCCTGCTGAGTAGATGCTTCAGCCTGCATAACAGCACTCGTAAATGAAAACGTACAGCGGTCGAGGTCACAGACCATCCACGTGGGAACACGTAAACGAGTGGAGTGTATAAGGCACGGGTCGTAATGACGTTATAGAGGATGTGTTGCCTCGCTGCGCTGACATGTCTTGTTTTTTTTCTTTTTTCAATTTTCATCTTTTTGTTTCCGCGCATAGCGCCCCCACGATTGGACCATATCCTTTTGCATCCCCCATCCCCCCAGAGGATAAAACTAGGTAACAGAAAGAAAAACCTAACCCACAGAAAACGTGGGTATCATAATAGGATTATTTTTACAGCTGATTCACAAAATCATAATTAGTACATCTATGTTAGCACTTTTTTTTTATTTATTTAAGTTTATATGGACATGGTGCAAGAGGGCTGATATTCAATATAGTAGCAGAGATATATTGATCCCACTTGTTTGAAGTGCAAAAAATTAGGCTATTCATTTCTGCTTCTCAAACTTTCCATAATGGCATGATAGAAATACTTTGAATTAGCCTGTGTTCTATGTGAAATCAAAGATTATAGCCTGGTTCTCTTCAAAACATGAGCCTACACAAATGCTGACAGGTGTTTACAAGCCTGCAGAGCTGCAATCTATACACTTTAAGAGCGTTTTCGTATTCATTCTGCGTACCTTTATAATAAACTATACATCTGGTATCAGATTTTGGTTTCATAAAGTCCGTAATATATTCTCTTTGTGCTGATGTCAAATATTCTCTCTACATGAAGACTGTCGTTTTATATAATAGACCTCTGGTTTGATGTTTGATTCAATCTCAGCATGACTAGTTTGAAAACCTTCTCTTTTTTCGGAATAGCTTTGATGTGTGCAAAATCTTTCATTTGATAGAGATATCAAACCACTCTTTTAATTGTCATTTAAATCAAGTAGGAAACAGTTAATATCTTACAGTTCAATCCTTGATAGCAGCGGCTTACTGTTACGTGGGTGCTAAGTGGGGTGACATCCAAAAATGAGCGAGGCGACAGCAGGGGTGCTGCCATGTCTGTGGAGGTTGAGAGTGTGGGGTGATTCCCTTGGAGATTCTCTTTCTATTTTACAGATAAAAGTCTGGTTTTCTCTCAGAGTTCAGTTTATTCTTTCGATTCTGCTCTCCTAAAAACCGCGTCAGTCATCGTCACCGTCATCTCCGCCTTGCGGGCCCTCAGGTAACAGGTCGGAGGCCCGTTTCTCTCTACTCCTCTCCTGGATCTTCCTCATCTCCTCCGCGTATTTACAGAAAGTGCTGCCGAATTTTGACCACACTTTGCACGGGACCGTTATGGAATTACGGTACGTGGGCTTCACCTCGCTAACCCGCATGAAGACCCCGTACTTGTTGGAGCCCACGTCAAAGAAAAAGCGCTTGTTGTCGACCGTGAGCGACGTGCCCTCCGGGAGCTCCGCCGGCTCCTCGTCCACGCCGTAGTCGTCGATGAGTTTGGCCAAAGCATCGCGGAACTCGATGAGCCCTTGCGCCGGCAGAGCGATGGTCTGGCCTTGCGCGCTTCCCAATCCGGGTCCCCGGTTAACGGTCTGGCGGATCCTCAGGAACCGCCCCCTCTGGTTCTCCTTCAGATCCATGTAATATTTCCGATTCTCTCGCACTAGGAATTCGCTCTTGAGTGCCCGCCGCGGCTCATCCTGCACCAGGTCCGGGTTGGATGGGCCCAGTTGGGCGTAATGTTCGATAAAGTCCCCGAGATAATCGCGGAACTCAACAGCGACTGACATAGAGAGAGTGAGGCGGCTCTTGTTTCCTCCAGCCCCAACCTCAGCTATCTTTAGGAAGCGGCCTTTAACGTTCTGCTTCACGTCAAGATAGAAGCGCTTGTTCTGGATGTCGACGCGCTTTGAGGCGAGCTCCTCTGTATCATGCTGCAGCCGGGACATGGCGCCCATCGGACCCGGCGGCAAAGAGCCGGGGCCTGCTGCGGGCCCTCCGTGGTCACTGCCACTGTCTCTATCCGCCATGATGCTGCCTCCCTGCTTTACCTTCCACCGTCTCCCTCTGCCTGCTGCAACCTCGACTGCCCGTCAAACCACTCCGCCGCTCTATCGCGAGATGAGAAAGGGGAAGAGGACGACAACGAAAGTGGATGTGTGTTACTGTAGTATTCAGAGTAGGCTGCGTTCAAGACACAAAACGTTTTTTGGCAACGTTTAGCCTTTAGTGTAGACGTACAGTATGATGAAACTGAGAGTAAAGTCCCACCCATGTTAGCCTCGAACACCGTACATACATAGATAGATAGATAGATAGATAGGTAGATAGATAGATAGATAGATAGATAGATAGATAGATAGATAGATAGATATGAAAGTTTGTGGGGTGTTTCAGCACCATGGACAGCAACCAAGAAATTCCCCATTGGGATAAATACATGCCATGTTCCCGCTGCAGGACAAATGGAAGCCCAATCTGATTTTAATTTTTATCCATTTAATTATTCTCTCTATAAATATTTTCTTTTTTTCTTGACATTGAGAACAGAATAAACCACACGGTATTGACTATTGTCAAATCAGCCCTGGGCCACTTTCATTTGTGATTCTAAATCCAAATCCAGATCCAATTCGGGCTAATATAAATGCAGTGCGATAGTCGGATCAGAATACTTGTGGGTTTTCTCCAACTTAACACGCTCACATCAGTGTTTTCATAGCAATGGTGGTCAAAGTCAGTTATGGCAGACTGCAGCAACAACTGGGATACATGAGCCGGTTTGATAAATATATGAAAAAAATGCCTAAACCAAATCTTGTTTATTGCCAACTTGATCTCAACCTAAAATGACGGAACCACTGTCAACATATTAAACAATGGAAGAAACTAATGTGGTCTTCAATATTTCTTATAATTTTGATCATAAAGTGGCATAACAACTTTTTCTGCTTTTCTTCAAAATGCTTTTTTGTAAAGATAGGGTGGTGCAGATTTGTTCAAACTGATCTCACATGTGGATCAAGTTCAAAGATAAATACCACCAGTGAAATCATGCAAAAGGATCAGACTTGAGTTAATAATCAGAAATTGCAAATTAGCCTTCTAGGGAGGGAACAGTTTGAAATCTATTTCTGAATTAACAGTATTTGACAGCTGCAAGGGAGAGGGGCTCATGCATGACTCAACGTGTATGTTTTTCATCGGCCTTAGAAGGGTATACCAATAAAAAGACAGATCTTAAATTAAAACCCCATTCTGTCAGAGAATCCACTTCTCAGAAATAGTTGGTAAATTACATAGCTTAAGTGTATATACAATTAATCATCCCACCTAGATGGGGTCTAAATTTTGGAAAAAACACATTCATTTTTAGAGATGTGATTACTATGGCTGTGGTATGATTTTTTTTAACTTATTATTTATTCTCACGGGTTAAGGACCAGATCCAGAATTTTTTTTTTTTTAACTTTCTTAAACATTGCAAGATAGCGTGTTTATCAACATTAATTTAATTGGTGAGGGAATAGTTTATGGATTTTGATGGGAAAAAAAGTAAAGAAATATTTAGGGATTTGGTATCTGGGAGTGTGGAAATATTGCATTAATCTAAATAAAATCCAGATTCAGCAGATTTAAAGTGCTTGGCTCCTACAAACCCAGTAACCTTACATTTTGGTTACAAGGCAATTGGTTTGATTCAATCAGAGAGGTCCAGTAATGGGTGCCATGGTCGTTTGGAAATTTGGGAAATTATGTCTTCCAGCAAAATCCTCTAATTATGTCAGTCCATCTATGACTAAATTACATTTCAGGGCAATTTATAATAATTTTATTGGAATTATTAATACAAATTAATAATAATTTGATTTTACCGATTAGCAACTGGATTACGCATTAACAGGGTCACCTGTGAGATTAAAAAAAAGAATATTCATAATAATAATAGAGCATAATGTAAGAGCAAATGATGTTTGAGTTTGCTCATGAGTATTGCTTGTAATGAATGGAATAATGGAATTGTGAAGAAAATGCTGCTGACAATTTCACCATCCCAAATTGAGAGCATTGCCCTGACAGTTGAGCAGTTTCAGACAGCGGGACTACCATGATTATAAGTTAAACTATCAACACCCTGCAGGAAAAAGAATGAGTTACCACTATGTCAAGGTTCATCTTTAACTTATGAAATGGAAGTTGTGGTCCCTGGATGCTTCACAATGAAACATTTTTTTGTTGAGAAGTCATTTTGGAATGAAGAAGTTCCCACCGGTTTAGCATGAGCATGATGGAGGTGGAGTGGTGGCAGTCTTCTCTTTGTCAGTCGGCATTAATTGTTTTTTACCTCCTTCGCTTTGTCAACAAATGATTTTCTTTCAAGGGTAATTGGGAAATTCTTTCATTGTGTGTGAGGTCTATGAATGGGTCTCTAATGAATGCATGAGTGGTTCAATGAATGAAGCAGAGACAGATTAGTGAATGTGTGGGCAGTAGGTGGAGACATAAAGAAGTGGAGGGGGTGGGGTGGGTGGACGGATCAGGCACTGTGAAGGGTTCTATTTCCCCCTTGATTGCTGTGGTAAATCCCAGTATGGAGAAAAAGTCCCAGTAAGGTAGTTTTTTTTTTATCAATAATTGACAGCATATTTGCTAGCATTTTTAGAAAAATGTACTGCATACACCACTGAAACTACATTGTGCAACCCAATAAAACGGGTTCAATCAGTAGCTCTTCTCTCTATATGTCTCTCTCTCTACAGAAAGTATGAAGGAGTATTTGATTGGCCCATTGGGACCAAGCAGTAATATTATCAAGGCTCTCAGCACCATGGACAGAGCCTGCTCTCTGACCATGACTTGCTCACGAGGCTATGACGTAGATACTGTGATGAAATGGCCTCTCATATATATTTTCATCATTATCTCATACATCAATAATTAAAAGGACGATTCATTCAAGTCCCTTATATATAAAATAATATTTTATACCTTTATCAGAATGGACAGCAAAAGGCTTCCTGACCTCTAGTGAAGGGCACACCCCTCCAGCAGGGAGGGAAAGGCAAATATTATGAATGGCTTGATTGATGTAGGCAGGGACCGGTTTGCATTTGAGGGAGGAGAGAATACTTAAGGTCAACCTGGTCTATTGGTGGAGATGTATTCAATGAAAAAAAGTGTTTTTATTAGCTGTTACTGAGGAGGATCCCCCCCCCCCCCCCAAACACACATAATTGATTCCCCCACGTGTAGCCCCGGCCTGGTCAAACTGTACAGTGGGCAATATTAGTGAGCTGCAACAGCTCTAATTATGCAGTGGAAAACGTGAGGTTCTGTGGTATTCTCTCTTGCCGCGCGAGCATTTATATGATTGAGGACGTTGATTGCCGAAGTCCCAGTATGCTGAGGAATCCATTGAGAGAATTTCGCAGCGTTAGTCACCGCAACAACTATCCGCAGTGTGTAGTAGTCGCCTACATTCTCTGTTGCACCTCTTGCACTGTAGATCCCCAGTATTCGCCGTGCATGGCTTGGCTGCATACGCACTCCGTGCCGTGTGCCTGTGCACAGCGTGCGTGAGTTTTAACACAGTGGACCGGTATGGTCACATGCTGGTTGGGTTGGTGGCTGTATGCCGGTGGGTGCCCGAGTTATTAGAGTGTTTGCGTAGGACGTGGCGAACCGACGCCAGTGACCGGACAGGTGATGTTTGCTCACGTAAGCCGCTGGCGTTTGATGAGGGGCGCAGGGGACGCGGCTGGAGGGTGCGCGCTACTGTTGCATCGCCTCACCGGATAACCGCTGCTATCTCATCCACCTCGTCTATTTGTCCCTGGTTTTTCGTTCTTCTTCTGTCATCGACTAACGAATTCACAGGAGTGTATCATTCTTGACCACCTACATGTGGATAAAAGACCCGACCTTGCACGTGCGTGGAGTGTGTACCGTTTCTTGTGACTCTTCTGTACACGCAAGCTGCTTTTTTCGTTCCAGAGAGGCAATGCGCCCACCCATGCGATGCTAGCCTATTAGCTGGAGAGAGGGAGAGGGAGAGAGAGAGAGAGAGAGAGAGAAAGAGAAAGAGAGAGAGGTTTCAGCTCTTTCAGCTCTGGATTTCAGAGGAGGCTAATTTACGAGTCTTGTTTTGCCTTTCAGGAAAAGGGGAGATAAGAGGGGGAGGGTGGTTGGTGAAGGAGAATGCAGCAATCACATTTTTAAGCATGCAGAAGCGGGCCGTTTCCGGTTCCTAGGCTGGTGTGTCCCCCCATCCGAGGCCAGCAGCCGTATGGGGAAAGCAGCGGCAGACACAGATGGCATGGACACTTCCACAAGGTCTGCCGCTCTGCCCTGCCTGCTTTGCCGGAGCCCGTTTGCCGCCGTCTCTCTCTTCCAGCTCGCTCCGCCGCCCAGCAGCACTGCAGCACAGCACAGGTTGACGGCATGAGGCTTGATCCAGTGCATTTCTCCATGCTGGTCATCGGGGTCTCCTTTGCCTGTTACGCCCCGAGTCTTAACTCACTCCAGGACCAGGCGTACCTATCTGCCGTGGTCATTGAGGGCGAGGTGCGCTCCTCCCCGGAGAACGTCTCCTCCCGGGAGCCCTACAGTGTGAATGTCAAAGTGCTGGACGTGTGGCCCATCAACAGCGGCGGCCTCGAGAGGGAGCAGCTCGTGACCGTCGGGGACTTCGGTTCCGAGGCCCCGTGCACCACGGTGGAGAAGGACCACAGATATATCTTTTTCATGGACCCGACTGCCGTACCCTTTGTATACAAGGCATCTTACGCCCCTGTGGACAGCAGTGAACCGGAGCCGAAGAAGGATGTGGAGCGAGTGTTGTGCGAGGACTGCGGTAAGTTTAAGGTTTTTTCGCTGTACATGCCACACACTTCCACCGCACTGTGAGGGCCACTGAAGCTGCCATGGTGATGTAAGGAGACAGTCACCGCTCTCTGGCTGCGCGTGCGCGTGTAGTCTACATAATGTGTCAGCGTGCTTAGACACATGCATGAGCCAATTGGTACTATGATCCGTTCATTCTGAAAAATAAGAAGCGTGCCAGAGTGAATGAGAGAGACGTGGAAGTTCGATATCATTATAAAACCTAATTCTTTATGAGGGAAAGCTATAAACTGCAGACGATGAGCCAAACATGAATGATCACTGAAACTTTCAACAACATCTGCATCATCATAGCAATGAAGAAGCCAGCCTTAAGAAGGTGGAGTACAGGCAGTTGTTACCATGGGTGTGTGTATCAAAGAGAGCGAGAGAGAGAGAGAGAGAGTTGGGTAGCGCATGTGGTTGGAATCAGGGACAGCAACCTTGTCTTGAGGTAACCTCCTTTCCAAACTAGCTGCCCACAGACAGGGTTACATATCAAATTCTTTGGCTTTTAAAAAAAAAAATCGGAAATCCTGTCATTGCCTCTGCTGACTGCAGTGGCTGTGGGTGGTGGCAACAGATCGAATACACTCAAAAATTATTTGTTGTTTTTACAGTACTCCATCCAGATATGTCAAGGATATTCAACAAACCGAGTTGTGGTAGAAATAGTTTAATAACGAACCTTTGAGCAACCAACATGAATACATGGGCAATTGCAGCATTGTCTTTAAACATAAGTTAGGAGTGTTAAGCTACATTAAACAGAACTTTGAGTGTGTTTATTCTGTTCTACATGCACTAGTCTAAACTTAATGTACTATTTTGATTGTGCAATTATCTCAAAACTGGTGAGTTGCGTTGAATCAATCACATTTTGTTGCTCTTGTAGGTTTTAATTCTAAGTCATACCTCTGACTAAACTGAACTTAAACTGGACTCAAAAAGCTGGCACATATATTTATTAAATACAGTACATTTATTGCAGAGTTCACGTTTTTGTGCGTATTTCAGCTCTTGTATTAGCTATAGATAAAATTCTGCTTTTTATTTTGCATAAACTCAAATAACAGAAAACATATCTTTCTTAAATAACAACACCTGTAGGCTGAAGTTGGGCAGGCCTGTTGGAAACCATCAAAACTATTGTTAATGGCTTTTATAAATTAACAATGTGAAAATCAAATGTGACTTCAGTCTTATAATGATATATCTGCACCTTTTGAATATATGAATTTGATTTTATCGCATTTCATTCCTTGCAAAGACTTGATTTGACCCCTATTCCTACAAAAGTGAAACAAAGTTGAGGGTCCAGCTCAAATAACACATTAACATAGCTCTTGTCCAGTGTGGTTCATTAAGATATATTATTCAAAATGTGACATACAGATTTATTTATTTTTTGGCAAAATGTATGTATGATCTGACCCGCTTTCAGTAATCTAAGAGCCACACTGTTGCAGAAATTATGTAATGACAATTGGTGCTATCAACTACTATCCCAAAGTCCCTACTTTTCTCGTGGCAAGCCGTGGAGAAACAGGATGAGTTTTTCAAACTGCAATAAAAAGAGCGGAATAGGATCTTGACTGTAGAAGTGTTACACATCTCCCTAGTACTTGGTTCAAAGGACATAGCTGAAACTCTGTTGGTGTTCCTCACCAGTGAATATGAGAACAAAACTGTTCAATCACTGTGATCATGCAGATACTTATTTTCCATCTTGAAGCTCTTCAAATCTATCTTAAACCCAATTTCCATGCAAACCAGTCTGTGAAGTATTAAACTCTAAAGTAACTCAGGTGTCTTAACAAAGGGCTCATCCAGCTTTGGAGCTAATTTTAACTCTGTGAAATGCTAAAATTATCATTATTTATGACACTGCGCAACCAAACCTCAGACTGAAACACAATTTCCAGGCAGTGGTAAGCTCAGGACAGGAGATACCCGCTTATTAGCTGATCCTACCCATACGCTAGGAATTTAACCGCTTTAAAAGAGGTCAGGGATCATCAGTTGTAGCATTAGCTGGAGGAGCAAACAATGGAACTCCCTCCATGGCCATATCCTACCTTTGGCTTCCACACTCCTCAACCCTTCTCTAAGGCTGAGTCCAGTCACTCAATGAAGGAAGCTTGTTTCAGTCGCTTGTATCTGTGACCTCACTCTTTTGGTCACAGAGCTTCTGACCATAGGTGAGAGCTGGAACAAATATCAATATCAAATATCAGTAGCTAACAGCACAGTACAGCTGTAAATAATGCATTACCCAGACTCTCTGACCATAATAATTATAATTAAATAACTGCCCCCAAACCAGTGATCATGCGATTAAAACCTAGCCATAAAAAACAAACACTTACCTTCCAACAGCCCTTTGAAGTTATGGTTACCAGTTAAAATGTCCTTACTTAATTATGTCCACATTGTAGAAAACCAGGACAGCACCAGCACCGGGACACAAATAGTGAAATCGCATTAAGGTGAATACACACAATCATGTGACAAAGGTGGACAAGGACAAAGGTGGCAAATCATTTTGCTCTACTATGACCAGCCAGCGGCGTACACACACACACACACACACACACACACACACATGCGCGCACACACACACACACACACACACACACACACATATTAATGTGTCACTGTGTGTGTGTAGAGAAAACTGTCCTAATTAGAATGTGCAACAACTAGCCTCAGAACTGTGAGTGTCAAAAGGTGACTAATATTACTTACTATTATTACAAATATATCAAATATTGTCATTGTACAGTATACAGTATTTACAACACAAGTTCGGCTTTAAATGCTTGACTGTAAAAAGTTTTACAAAAATAATTCCCTCAGCCAAATGCCTACAACTTTTTTCTGGATAGGGTTCCCTTTCAGTTGCATCAAAGTTCATGCTGACATTTTTCAATGGGTGGACGCAGTAAGGTTAGCATAGCTGGATGAATGGACGGGACTCCCGGGTTGGTGATCATCCTGAGATGTGCATGAGCGGAGTTTAAATTAAGACAGAAAAAACTGCTTACCCCAGCACAGAGATGAGCTGGGGTGAGGGGAGTGTCTGCAGACTCACACTCAGAGCCTAACCTATCCCAGTGTGATCTACAGACAGCCAGAGAATCACATTCAGACAGATGGAACAGCCACTTCCGTACACACCCCTTGAATTTATATCAACACCATTCATTTATGTTTTGGCCACAGATATGTACATCAATTTCATTAACTCAGCAAGCTATACACATCTGTGTTGTTTTTTTCATATAAGCTAAGTTTTATTTATTTTATACATTCTCAGACTAGGTGAGAATTGTACAGACAATCGTCTACATCATTGAGAAATTTGTTGTTAAATGATGGGGAAATTATTTAGGAAGAGCAAGAGCACTGCATCAACTTTGCATTGGGCAAATTATCATTAGTGATGACGGAAACAGCTTCGCTACCCTGTCTGAATTTCTCCAACATGACTGTACACACTCTTCTCTCTAGCACATGTATCAAGACCTCAAACCAGCATGAGCATTTATTACGGCAACCCCAGAGTGGCAAACAGCCGAATCAAATTTGTAATTAAAGTAGATTACAACACAGCATTAATGTTTACTGTGTTTACCCATGCAACAATGTAAAATAATAAAAGAACAATAGCAGCTATTGGAGCTAGATCATTTAATCGGTCACCGTGTTTCCAAAATTTAGAGACCCATTCTTGATACGTCTGATTTACACTTGCTAAGTTTAGTAGAAGGAATGATACAAATACTCATCTATTAACTACTCCTTTACCACTGGCTAGTTTTTTTACTCTCACAAGGTTCTATTTAGACATTTTACAGACTATGTGCAACTTTAAAGGCAAAGCTGCATGACGGTATATTTTCTTTAAATGTTAGCAGAGACATCCTCCAAAAGCAGAGTCAGTGTTGATTAAAAATTGTCAACAGTCAGATTTCTCCCTTTCTGTTTATGTTATTGACTTGGCCAGAATTAATCCAATAACTTCTCTCCTTTCTCCACCCAGCCCCCCAATCTACACCTGTAAAAAAGAAGAAAAACATTGAATCTATTTTCAATACTGATCCTTCTCTGTAGACCTGGTGGCAACAGCTCATGTGAAAGAAGAGCACATTTTCTTTACACATAATTCAAGGCTACAGGAGTTGAGTAATCAATACTGAATCTTATTCTCCTCTGTCCTGAAACAACATGTATGTATCCACTGGGCTCATCTGGCCTTCACCACCTCTCCTCTGCTACTTGCTCCCAGTTTCACTCAGCGAAAATAACTCAGGCGTGTTGACAGCTCACACTTTCATTTGAAGAAGTACAAAACAAACCCTATCTTGCATCTCAGGCCATCTACGGCGCAATGTAGGCCTTCTCTGATCATTGCTGTTGGCATGCCTTTTGAGATACATTGACAGTTTCTTCCTAAAATAACTTTATCTGATGCCCAAACATGCTGTTGTCACTGATGCCGTATCTAGTGCTGCATACCTCAGCTCTGTTTCTCCCCTCTCTCTGGCTCTCTTGTGCTGCAGCTGACTGGACTGGAGTGTGTGGTTCAATTTATGCCTGCCTTCCTGTCAGTCAGCCACACGGTGGATCTGAGACAGAGAGTGAGGGATCAGGTGGAATCTTTAGATTTGAGATTATAGAAAGACAGATGCCACAATAATTCCATACTGTACATTTCTTATAATAGCCCATGTTCTTTTTTTCGGATCTTGCAGAGTGAGTACACTCGGATCATGACAGGTTTTATTGTAACTATAATTGCATTAAGTATTAAGTTGCATTAAGTATTAAGTTGCATTAAGTATTGCATTAAGGTATGTGTAAACAAAAAGTCCTGGATATTATGGAATCGTCATCACTGTGTCCGTGTCCGTGTCCGTATTCGTATTTGTGTTCGCGTTAACCTGATTACTAAAAAAACTATTTCATGAACCTTTTTCAAATTTCATACCCCACAGATCTTACTGTGAGGAGGAACTAGGTTGATTTTGGCAAGGTCAAAGACGTTGTTGGTCAAAGTCGTTGCATCTTAGAGTTCAAGATGAGCAGAACCTCCAAGCAGCCTTATCTGCTAAGTCAACTTGGGAAAGAGTGGTGTTTTATTGTACAGGATTTGGTGTCATTCAGAGGTCCCTGGGGTTTAAAAGTGGAGCAAGGAGGTTGAGGTTGTTAGGAGTGTTCTAAGGCTTGGAGGATAGCGTCAGCACAACTACCAGGTTGGCTGAGTGTAAATGGATCCCCCCCTAGGTCTCATACAGAGGTTGGATTATGATAATTAATAATCTGGTGGTGTCTTTACTTTGACACAATCTGGCAGTTTTTAATTCACTAACTTGCCTGTCAGGGAGTGCTGGCTGCCAACCCAGACGTTTGATGGGGAGAACCAGCTAGTTGACTCGTATGTCTGACCACTGGAGCTAGGTTAGACCAACAGCTCTTTCTGTTGAAGCCTCGGCATGCGGATGTAAAAAGGCTGTTGTTGTTCTACAATGGTTTTTTAAAGAGTTTGTGGATGTTTCACCACACCAGAGAGGAGGGTGTTAGATCAGTCACGATGGTTCTGATTGGATCTGATTCAACATGACAAAATCTACGCTTGAGCCCTGCCGAAGTTTTGTGATGCCTGGCATAGTGACACGAGTGGACGAGTAAGACTGGAAGATGTGTTGATAATCCGTAAGATCATAAAACCAAAGTTTACCTTTGTGACTTTTATTAAAACCTTTGCAAAAGGTCCAACACAATTAGAGTTGTGAATTTCAATCAGAAAGACACATCAGCAGGAGTCAGAGGAGTCAGGTGTGACTCCTGGAGAGGCTGAGGGGCCATGCACTAGGCCTCCTGTCTGAGCCAGCACTGGGCTACATCAGTCAGTCAAGAGGGGAGGAGCCTCCAGTGTTTGCAGTGCTGAGGGTAGCAGTGGATCCTGAGGGCTGCCAGGAAGAAGAGGGGACATTGCTGTGCTTTGCTTCTCTGAGCCAAGGATTGAAGGATTGAGGGTGTGAAGTGAAAGGTGGTGTATGCAGATTTCGTGATGGCTAAGAATTTAAACGCTTTAAAGGAGGTCAGGGATCATCAGTTGTAGCATTACCTGGAAGAGCAAACAATGGAACTCCCTCCATGGCCACATCCTACCTTTGGCTTCCACACTCCTCAACCCTTCTCTAAGGCTGAGTCCAGTCACTCAATGAAGGAAGCTTGTTTCAGTTGTTTGTATCTGTGACCTCACTCTTTTGGTCACAGAGCTTCTGACCATAGGTGAGGGCTGGAACAAATATCAACTGGCAAATTGAGAGCTTTGCTTACTGGCTCAGCCCCCTATTCACTGCCTTGGTCTGTTACTAAGCCCACGTTACTGATGATGACCATCATTCATGTACAAGACCCTTGTCCAGATGTTTAAACTATTCTGCTAGAGGCAAGAGCTCCACTCCAACTCAGGGGGTGCATTCTACTCCTTTCTGGAAAATAACCATGTCCTCGGACTTGGAGTTGCTGCTTTTGATGTCAGCCACTTTAAAGGTGGCTGCAAACTGCTTAAGTGTATAGGAATGGCTGTCGACTGATGAAGCATACAGTAACAAACAGTTACACACTTACCTTCCAACAGCCCTTTGAAGTTATGGTTACCAGTTAAAATGTCCTTACTTAATTATGTCCACATTGTAGAAAACCAGGACAGCACCAGCACCGGGACACAAATAGTGAAATCGCATTAAGGTGAATACACACAATCATGAACCAGTGACAAAGGTGGACAAGGACAAAGGTGGCAAATCATTTTGCTCTACTATGACCAGTCAGCTGCGTACACACACACACACACACACACACACACACACACACACACACACACACACACACATACACACAGAGTCATACCAGTTAGCCGTTGCTGCTGTGCTGCAGATGCCCCAGTGTGCTTTGATTAGCAGGGAGATCTAGAGCTGCTATAAATTATGCATACTGAATAACAGAAGGTTGAGGATTTCTCCCCTCTGCCGCGTGTATGTACAGTTAGTGTGAATGTGTGTGTATGTGCAAAAACAATGTATAGACCATATTTTTAGTAATTTATGTACGTGGACATCACACTGATCAGTTCTTCTTGTCAACATGTGTAAATCGGCCACTCTCAATTGCCTAACTCATGTACATGTCCTTCAGTTATGTAGCGTGTGTAAGAGGGTGTGCGTGTCCCTACTTGTGAATAATGTATCAGCACTCACCTTTTCCAGCAGTCAGCCTTCGTAGAAAACTTCGACACATGCGTCTTAAAGGGACAAGTCAAGCACCACATGGCTCAATTTATGAATAGGAGACGTCTTTGTTTAACCTCACTTACACACACTCACCGTAACACACGAGCACACGCATGTCGATGAACTACACAGACCACCCACACACTAATGAAGCTGCAGCTTTCCTTACTGCATCAGAAAACCGTGTTTCAGATGGCATGGATATTGCCAGTACGTTTGACGTACGCTATTCTTTTCTTTCTCTTCTCTATTCTCCACAAGCAGCCCTGCTCTGGTTCACTGTAGGGTTTGCCATGCAGTCAACAGATACCTGATATTCGTTAAGTTGTAATAATATTTCTTTCACTCTGAGTAACATTTCACTAGCGAGAACTGCCCTCTCACATCCATGGTGTTTATGGACAAACCGTGTTATTAATGTAATCTGTTACACTGTTCTGGTGAATCATAATACTGGAACAGAGGATGGACACTTGAAAAAACATTTCTTGGACAAGAAAAGTTAAACTTTCCTTTTTGTTCTATATCAGGCTATCTTTGGCACAGATAGGAATGCTATCTTTATCGCTCTTTGTTGTGGTGATCCTTGATGCTGACAGGTTGAGTATATTCATCTGTCTTACAGATGTCCTCCTCCGCCTTTCTAGATGTCATCTTGGTACTATTATAGGCTTGTTATGGATACTGTGTGTATAATGTGTTTGAAATGATGTGAGAGCACATCTTTGTCTACACATTAATAGTATTTTTGGAGCTCTTTTTTCTTTTCAAAGAAAAGACTGCTTAATTATTGGGAAGATACTTGCATTGTTTGCAGTGCAGAAAAATTATTGGACCGCCTCATTATTGTTCTATCTTTTAGTCGCCGTGTTACATTACGGGTTCATATCTTCAAACAAACTTTAAAATAAAAAACAACAACATTGTGTAAACACAAAATGCCAGTTTAAAAAGACAATTTTATTTCCTAAGGCAAAGAGGTTTTACAATACCGAAATGTCCAGAAAGAAAAAGTACTCACGCGTTGAACTAAATAGCTAATTTTAGCAGCAGCAAATGCAACAAATGCTGTGATACCTCGAGATCGATCTCTGACATCGCTGTGTTGGAAATTTCGCCCACTCTTCTGTGCTGAGTTGCTTTGGTGTAGCTAATTGGAGGGTTTGTGTGCAGGAACTACTGTTTTCAGACCCCACCATAATCTCTATTGGGTTCAGTTCCAGATTGTGACTCGGCCAAACCAAAGCATTCATTATTATTTCATTATTTTTTACTCTTTCTCTCCTTTTATTCCCTTTACTGAACATTCTCTGGCTGCATGACCCAATTGTCTTTGAGCTTATATGTACAGTTTGATGACCTGACATTCTCCTCTCCATTTAGAATTTTCTGATAGAGAGCAGAATTCACATTTAGCCCAACAATTAAATACATCAATTAAATCTTGTGTAGTGTGTTTACTCCAGTTAGCTCCCCTTTTTGTAAATGTTTTTTTCAAGAACTGTGTCAGATTATATACACGCACACACAAAAAATGGAAGAAACAGGAAAGGGTTCAAAACTTTTTCACACCACTGTATATAGCCTAGTTCCAACTTATTCTTACAGACCCCCCCCTGTCCTGCTTTTTCCAGCAGGCAGAGATGGTTGTTAGTCTTAAATGCAGACACCAGTGTTGGCTTCACGCAGAGCTTATTTAAACCAGTGTAACTATTCATGCCCACTCTCTCCCAGTCTCAGTACTTTCTGGTTTGGTTGGTTTTTCTCTTTGTTTCACATTGACACACATGTTCGACTCCTCCATAGACTTCAGACACCGCTGATCTGCTGATACCTCACATTTCATAATTTCACTTTTGTTGTAATTTACACTTAATTTTACTTATATAAGCTCTAGTGAATATTCAGCCAGGAAGACTATCCTCTTGCACACCTTGGCCACCGTCATCCCTCATTCCACACTATCATTCTCACCCTACCTATATTACCTTGCAGTCTGGAGGGTCAGCTGTACTCATCAGCTGATATCAATCTATCTTTCCAATATCGATGTGACAAAACTTCATCATAAGTCTATCATCTTACTACTATCTTTTTAAGTATAGCTGTTTTTTTTTTGTTTTTTTTCCCCATTTAGTTCTTTCATGTTTCCAGCACGTGTACCCTCCACCTCCCCATTTCCACCCAGTCCTTGCAGATATTATGAGAGTCATCAGCCGCCGACACCTGTTCCCAGATTCCAAGGCGAGATATGTCATGCTGCTACTAATTCAATCACACTTCAATCACAATCTCTGAAGATGCTCTGACAGACAAATTTTCACATATGATCTGTAAATTTTCATTTTTACTCAATTCCGCCTCCCCTGATTGAAATAAAGTAATTCAAATTGGCAAACAAACCGGTGTCAGTTCCCTTTTTTTGTCGCTGACCTAAAGCCGGCTTGTGCCATCATGAAACCATATTTTAACTTTCCTTGTCAGTTTGCTGTGAGTTTTTTGTGATCAGGTCAAACTAAGCTACAATCCCAGCAACTCTAATAACTGACAGACTCTAAGAACTTATTTTGTAACTGTCCCTTAGATACATGTGGAGTATAGGGTTATAGGGACACGGCTCTGATCCATTCAGTTCCTATGTGACCAAAGTGAGAGCTTTTCCCATATTCGCTGCCAAGGTTGCCCCTGTTCACCAATCTTGTTTGTGATTTTCATGAACGGGATCTTAACGCACAGTCAAAATGAGGAAAATATCTGGTTTGAAACAGGGATATTAAAAAGTTACTGTTGGCAAGTCCAAATTAAGTATTAAGTATTTCAGGGGCAAGTTAAAGTCAAGTCTTAAGTCTGTCATGGTTTTAATAAGAGTTTTTTTAATCTGCTGAAAACCATCCAGTTTGCTGAGAATGATGTTTAGTTATCTCTACGAATATCAAAGCATGTATTGTTATTTCTTCTTTGTCTTAGAGAATACAGTATCAGCAGTGTTTTTTGTTGTATGTGGTTACTTTAAACATGCTGTTACAATTCTATATAAAATATTATATCATGCACTACATCATGCGAAGGCTGATGGCACATAAAAGAACCCCTTTTGCGCAGCACATTGAAGGTATGAGTGCTGGGAACAAATAATGTCTATTGCTGTGAGAGCGTGGAAACAAAAGTTACGCAGGGAAACAGTCCAGAGAGAAGATTAGGGAAAGAGGCAGCTCTCCATGTGCTGACAGACAAGAAGAAAGGTGTTCAACAAAATCACCTGAAATACGTCCCTCTCATTAAACGATCAGAACAGTTTGAGTCCTGTAGAGAAGGAGGAGATTCTTCACATGAAAGCAAAGAAACATGAAAGTCACTTCCAGCAGGCTATATGAACAAGTGTGGCAAACTTAATCATTCAACGTTTTATAATACTAAGCCAGCAGCAATGTAATCGGGCTAACCTTTTTAGCTACATACAAAGTTTGCAAGAAACGAATGATAGCTGTTGCTAAGCTAAACATGTCTGATAATCTTCAGAATGGTCTTACGTGAGCTTTAGCATAATCAATTAACCCACCACTATGGTGAGTTTTCGTGCATTAGTTAGAAAGATTGAAACTTCTGGTCTGAAGTTAATTCTTGTATTTAGCTCATTTTAGAACCCCAATTGCCTCTCCTCCTCGGCTACTCTTGCTCCCCCCCCAGAAATGACAGTGGAAACTACAGCATCAGAATTTGAAGCACAGGACCAGTGTACAAGCTGCTGGCTGCAGGGACATTGTGACTCACTAATCTGTTTTTGAACCACAGA
Source organism: Lophius piscatorius (assembly GCA_009660295.1). Classification (NCBI taxonomy): domain Eukaryota; kingdom Metazoa; phylum Chordata; class Actinopteri; order Lophiiformes; family Lophiidae; genus Lophius; species Lophius piscatorius. Next base: position 66,149 of record VRLP01002527.1, read on the forward strand.
GGGGCTATATGCGACAGATGCATATTGTTTATCAGGCGTCTGTAACACAAACAAAGTTATCAATATATTGCTGCAGTTTGTCTGTTGATGGATTTTGGGGCTTTTGAGTTTTGCATACTGTAAATGTCAGCCTCATCGGATGCTCACCTGTAGGACTTGTCTTGAAAAGTAGATTTTCTCAAAAGCCATAAGAACAAATGACTCATACGAAAAAGTGTAAATTAAACCATAAAAATAGAAATTAATCATTAAAATTAAACAGGAAAACTGCTCAGACTCACTTCCATCAAGAGGTCTTTGGTCCATTCCACCGCAGTCACTGTGGAATGGACAAAAGCCAAACTGAAATGGCTCAAAGAACTGATTATCAGTGGCCAGAGAATGAACACGAGTGGCAACAACTTTGTTTTTCCCTGGGGCTTTTGAGAGGAATGCTTGATTAGGAAATGAATGGTAATAATGCAAAGTTTTGGGAACTGCAACAGGTTTCATAAGAATTGGGGTGTTAGCAGCTATTTTGAGAGATTAAGGATTATAGCCAGACCTGAGAGAGGAATGCATGAGGTCAATTATTACAGAGGAGAGGGAAGGTAGACATGATTTGACCCAATGAGCAGAAATGAGGTCTAAATCACCACTGAAGTGTTTAGTTTTCTCATTAGACCAGAGCAAGAAAGTTGGCAGTTTAAAGCAACGTAGGGGGTACATGGGAGGATCACAGGAAACTGGGAAATGTGAACTGTGTGTTGAATTTCCCAGAGAAGCCAATGACTGGGTATTTTCAAATTTTCTGTTAAAAAAAGTTAGCAAGGCGTTATATCGAGGGATGGAGTAGAGATGAGGGGGAAGAGAGTCATGTGGCCAGAGAATAGTTTTAACAGAAGAAAATATAATTACATCTAATGTCTGTCTTGGCACGATAACAGGCAAAGGAAGAGACATAGCTGATATGATGGAGAGAAGTAAGGAAGATATTTTGTGTTTTCAAGAGACCAGTTGTAAAAATGGCAAAGCTAGAAGAACCGGAGAAAGGTACAAATTGTTTTATCATGGTGTGGATAGGGGTAGAGATGGGGCAGGGATGATCCTGAAGGATGTGAAACCTGGAGGTGAAGAGAGTGTTGGAGCTGCAGGTTAGGTTGATTAAGGATAGAGGTGGAAATGTGGTAACTGAGGAGAGTATGAAGAACCGACGAAGGAAGAAATGAGAGAGAGAGAGAGAGAGAGAGAGCGAAAGCGAAGGGTTGAGAAGGCCAAGACACCAGACTGAGATGGAGACTCTAATAATCTTATCTTATAGTTGTCGGTATGTTCTTCTGTCCATAATTGTTTTTTCCAGAGCACATCTCGTAAAAACCATACATACTAAATTCATCAAACTTTTCATGAAACTTTACACACAGCTTTGATAGTTATTTTTTTGTTTTCCATGTAAAGGGGATTTTTATATGACTCTAATGTTGAAGTTTGGTCATTTTCAACATTGCATATGCCCATAATTTACACTTGTCTTTGATCTCCAAAGGAATGGGGGATATGTCATACACTGATGTATTAGCTATACAATTTATTTTGTGAATTTCGTTGGATTCTGTCTCCAAATGCTTATACATAATTTACTATCATACTGTGATATATAATGGAAACATTTCTTCCTAGAAGTGTGTTTGTCATCTCCTACAGAAACTAACTTATTTGAGCTTTCATACATGCATCACAACCCCCGTGTATATTTTTGTTTATGATCTTTGAATTATTATCTTTCAAATCCATCTCAGATATGCACATCTCTGTTGTGAGTATTACCCCCTATGTTTGAGTGGGTTTCCTTTCTTATACTCCTCCTCACTTTCTCCAAAGTCCAAAACATGCAACCTGAGTGAATTGGGATTCCATAATGGTACCCGTAGGTACGACTATGGGCATGAGTGGTTGTTCATGTGTCTATGTGTCGAATCTGTGACAAACTGGTATATCTTCAAGGGAATATCCTGCCTCGCGCCCAGTGTCAGCGGGGATTAGCTCAAAAAACAAAGAGAAATAATAGAACCCCACAAAGCATATCAGCATCATATATTTGATACATCATAGAACAGACATGCCAAACATTTCAGACAGTAGTTAGTGCACCACCTATCAATATTGATAACAGAGCCAGACAGCCTCCTTATGAACTGGCATAGCCTGTTTCTGAACTGCAGCGGGCAGATATTCTGATCTTAATAATGGATTGTGACCAGAGCTTCAGTGATCTGTTGTTGTTCCTCTGGCTACCTAACAGTGGCGTGGACATAACATTATGCTGAGGATTTACTACTCTGGCTGCACATCTGGCTGTGTCTCCATGATGCTTAGAGCAAGGCTCAATCGTGGCATTATTGCAGATGTGATATTTTAGGCCACTTCTTTTCTCCTCCATCTTTGTGTCTTTTATAGGGGAGAGTTAGTTTAAGAAGAGAATAGTCAATTGGAATAAAGGTGTAATATCTATTTCTCTTAATAACATGTTTTCAGACTCAAAATTTCTCACCACGCGCTATATGGTGAGAACTGTCACACAACCTGCCCGATTATAGCACTTTCAGATTTGATCCAAATGTGAAGTGCGTTATAAATTAAATATATTATTGTTATTGTTATTATTATCATATATTGATATATTTGATTGAAAAAATATTTTTCTCAAATTTAGCCAAAGTATTAGTAAGTTGCGTTATTAAATTGGAAGACATGTATCCTCACCTGTATTCAAAGTTGTAATAACGGAGCACAACTCCATTTCTACTGCTTTTTCTAGGGTCTGAAATTGAACTAAACTTAATTTCTGACGGTGAAATGCATATGTTTTGGGTCAACATATATTGTTATTTGTTTGTCTCAATATCTTTTACACTGTAAGAACATTCACTAGAGAAGTTAGTGAGATCTCGGAATGTGTGAACTTCTCATAAAAATTATTTCAATGAGGCAAGAAACATCACCGATCCGTCAAGAAGCTTGAAAACAAGCTGCCACATTTGCTGTTACTTCATTTAGATGTAGAACCGAAAGTGAGCACACATGTCACTTTGGGGATGAATATTTGCAGTTTGTCTTTTTTCCACTTTAAAATGAATAGGATTGATAAGGGTACTTTTACTTCTTGTGAGTTAGGAGATATTTTTAGATAATGTTGCTGCTTCTTATGGTGATCTCATTTCCTCAAAATCTATTCTTTAGCTCGTAGTCAATGGCAGTTGAGTGTAGGTCTTGTATGGCACTGACTTTTGTTTCAGTAAGGATGATTGCTACGGTGTACAAACCGCAGATAGAACTCTGATCAGACAGTGTTACTTGTAGTTTTCATGATGAGGATTTTTCACAGTTGTCTCACAGTCATGAACTACATGGTGGTATGGTATGTTAATGTTAAATAATGAATTATTTAAATGATGAAACTTATGACGAAATGGTGTCAAGAACAGAACCCTGGAGCACATCACAGGAAATAAGTCATACAACTCAATTTTTTCTTTGGAATCTGAAGTAGATCATGTTTCGTGTCTTTGTTTGGTGAAAGGGCAGTGGGACATATTTCTTCAGAAGACTCTTGGGGTTCTCGTGGAGGAAAGATGTGATCAATGGTTAAATCCCCTTATCAGGAGAACTGCGTCTTTTAGTCTGCTTTACAAGTTAATGGTGTGTGTGCGTGTTGAGGGGGGAAGGTTGATGGGGAGATGAAAGGTGAGAAATGGATGGTGGGGTGAGAGGTGTAGGATAAGAGATTGAGGAGAGGGAGGCGCTTTAACAGGGTGGATGAGAACAGGAATAGAGGCAGAGGTGTGAGAGAAGGAGAGAGATAGAAGATGGATGAATGAGAGGAGGTGAGAGGTGAGTGGAAGAGTGTTGGGGAGGCAGGAGGGGAAAGGAAAAGAAAAAGATAAATGGAGGACAGGTCGGGCGCAGAATGACTTGCACATGACTCCCAACCCATAGAAAGAAAAAAAGGAGGAAAGGGAGACAGAGAGAATAGCTTTTCCCTACCGTTCTGCCCTCAAGCTCATCATTAACTATTCATTACCAACTCTGTTCATCTTCCAGCTTTCTTTATCTATCTATCTATCTATCTATCTATCTATCTATCTATCTATCTATCTATCTATCTATCTATCTATCTATCTATCTATCTATCTCTATCTATCTATCTATCTATCTATCTATCTATCTATCTATCTATCTATCTATCTATCTATCTATCTATCTATCTATCTATATCTATCTATCTATCTATCTATCTATCTATCTATCTATCTATCTATCTATCCATCCATCCATATAGGGTTCTCAATGGAGCCGATGAACGAGGGACAAGGTCAAGTCATTGTGAGGTTGCGTGTGTCAGCGTATGTGTGACAACAAAAAACATAAAGCCGAGGGAGCAAATGATTTATTGACTATCTGTGTTGCGACCACGCGCATACACAGCCACAAAGATTCAGTTTTTTCATCAGCTATGGATGTGACAGACACACACAAATGGATAGGGTAACCTGAGTTTGGTGTCGCTGCTGTGCAGAGGTTAGTAGTGTTATGCTATATGAAGGCCTGATGTGGTGGCCATCATTCGACAAACAGTGCTCCTCTCTTTTCTTTCTCTGTTTTCACTCTTTTTCTTCACACCCTACGTCTCACTCTCTCACACACTATCGTTCTCTTTTAGTCTTTCTCAACCTCTATTCCCCTTCCTTTCTGCCTTGCATTCTCTCTGTTTCTCTATCTTTTGCTCCATCCCTGGTTTCCATGGTGACAGCTGTGTGCTGCAGAAATCACACTGATCAGAGAATGAGACAGAAGAAGCTTCTCTCTTTATACATGAACAAACACACCCACACACACACACAAAGATTCAACTCCACATGCTTTAGTATATTTTATGAATGCAACTACGCTTCTTCGTTCATGGTGATTCCATATAACTCTCTCTTGCTTAGCAAGAAATAAGATAATTTTTTTTATTACTGCTACACTGGACATAGAGAAATACAAAAGAGAGAGAGAGAGAGAGGAATGAAACGAGGGAGGGAGCGTCAGCTGACCTTGAAAGAAGGACCATTTGATGGACGGCTGATAGGAGCACTGATCATGTGCGATAGACTAGTGGACCAGGTCAGTCACAGGCTATTGGCCAGACGCTGCTGTGCATTTGTTGCTCCCCCATCACCCACCCATCTAACAGCCACCTCTATCTCTATGTGCTATCAAGAATTTCCCCATCACTCAGTGATACAGAAGGCTTGGATCACCAACAGTGAACACTTACAGTGTATACACATATATACCTAATTCTGAGCAAACACGGACAGTCAGACGTGCACATGATGAGCAACACACTTACATGTTCTCATCAATGCCCTGATGCACACATCCATGCATTCATGCTGATTCAAAGTGCCTGGTAAATATGTGTCTTTGTGTAAACTGCAGCTGCAAATTTAGCTTGTTATGGCTTGGTTGGTTCCTGTGGTGTGTGGGATGTGTGAATCTACTCTAATTGTGTTTGCGCACAAGTAACTCTATCCCTTTAGTTCTCTTCTTATACATAACTGAAAACGTTGTGCAGGATTTGATTTTTTAAATGTCTGCAGTAGTATGACCATTTCTTCATCAAACTAAGCTTCAACCTCAGATACAATATTTCCAAATCTGGTCAATTAAAAATGTTGTATTTTCTTTTTCATCTGCAACAACAGGCATTTTTGTGTGGAGGATTTGACAGGTTCCAGGATTTTCTAGATGCTTCTTTCTGGTCTATTTACTTCTACATGTAAAAAATGGATAAATGGACTTGCAGAATAAGGTATCCCTTTCAGGACCATTTTAATATTTGAATGTCAAATACAACTACTGTAAAAATTTTGGGTAATAGGGAGGATTGACAGTTTTTTGAATGGTTATGCTGATTCTGATACATTTGTTTTTCCAGATATTGATGCTGATGTCTCTGAGGGTCTATATATCCGTTTTGCTAGTCGTAAATATTAATTATCGTAAATAATTCTCTTCACAAAGATCAGTGTTGGTCCAGATGACAAATCAATACGTCAGTCAATCCCTATCCCAAGTTTGATCCGTCATTGGTTTCTTTTTGTGCTGCTGTGTTTTAAAACAGTCATTGGCGATGAATGGTAATTATTCTAATGCCCGTACAAAACACACATACATATGCAGGAACATCTTCGTCCCCCATGTGATTGTTCATTTCAAATTGCATCAATTTCATCACGTTTTAAGGACAAACTGATAGGAGGATGTTTGACCTTCGAAAGTGATTAGATATATGATGTCACATGTTAAAAGTGAGCTTAAACTGGAGTGGAATTTGTGCTGATTCAATCAATCCGACACTGTCGAGCCCATGAAATGCAAATGTCATATCCATGAAGGGTGAGTTCCTTCTGCTTTTCTGCTAACATTCCCAGGCTGACTGAACTTCCACGTTGCCTGAGGAGAGAGCCCCAGAGAGGGTTGAGTTTATGGGAAACCAGGTTCATCACTTGCAACTGCTTCAGGCTGACTTTCACCGCACACTTCACAATTACCTGCACAAACATCTGACAGTTTCACCTCAGACCCACCAGGTGATGAGTATCATAGGTGCTGTTCTGACTAGCTGCTGTGTTAATATCTAACTTAAAATACAATCTAGATGTCTTCTATTTCTTAGACATTCTCCAGTAGATTAAAGGATTATTTCAAGAACTACTTAGTCATTAAAGGGCAAATCCCCTACAAAACCCACCTTGGTTAGTGTTATTAACTATATAGGGAGATGTTGATGGAATTACCACATTAGCGTTTTCCCAGCAGGTACACAGGGGTTTAATTTGATCACATGATTATGGATGATGATGATGTGGCGTCTTCATCTATATATATATCTCTCATTTCCGCCCTGTCGCTATTGACTCGAGGGAGATCTGTTGTTGGTCTAAACGTTGTTACTAATAAAATTAAAGGGAGCAGTGGTTCCTGTGTTGAGGTAGTCCTTGTATTAGAAATAAATGTTAATAGTAGGAAATCTTCAATGGCCTAAGACAGACGATATTAAAGATCAGAAGTACATAGACCCATATAGGAAGAAATATAGTGAAAAAATAATTCATAATCAGTTACTACTGCATCAAACCTTTCACCAACAAATTAAAGTAAATTGACTTTGTCACCTTTCATTAGAATAGATAGGTTCTCCAAGAATAGGTTGTGTTCTTATCCCACATGCAGGTCATAGTGAGATTTTTAGGGTAGGTTGATGTTCAAAGCATGTGACTTTGACACCAGAAACGTGGTTTGATTCCTGAATCTTGCATGAAATCAGGTTAAAACGCCCAAAAACATTGGCTAAGGTTAATATTGCAAACATGGCCTATCTTGTGCTTCAAGTCAGCATAACTTTACTTTATAATATTTAACCTAGTCAGTGATCTTACCCTAACCATGAAGAATTGCGAACACAAACCCCTCAACTATTAATCTTGCACAAGTTGCAAGGCGTAGTTGGCATATTGTAAGAATGAATATTGACATCAAAACTGGACCAGAAAATTGTACTTTAACAAAACAACATGACCTGTTATAACCTGGCATAGTGCTATTACTTATCATTACATTGAATGGTTATGGTCAATGGTCAGCCCAGGTTAGGTGTCTTGGTGACAAAGTAAGAGAAGCCAGATTGCCATATATACCCACTGTCACAGACTTACAATGTGTGTTCGTATTCCTCCAACAAGTTGGAATTTTATACAAAGCTGTTTTAATACCTGTTTTTACTTTACATGTGTAGCATTGGTAGTATTTTTCCTAAATTTATTTACCAATGAATGAATGAATTCATTTATTCATTCATTCACTATCCGTAGCCTCTTATCCTGTTCAGGGTCGTGGACGGGAGCCTATCCCAGCAGACATTGCTACATGAAAACTCTGAATTGTGACTTTGCTATGCTTATATGTATTTTAATGTATTTAACTTCTTGGTGACCCAGTGGTTAGCACAACTGCCTCACAGCAAGAAGGTACTGGAACTGGAGGCAGCTGGAACCAACTATCCAAACTATCCAAAACATAGTGGATAGTGGGATTTTAAATAAAGTCTATTGTTATAAACTTTAAGTTTCCATTCTATTCAGCTTTGCCTGTTCAATTTATAAACAAGGAGATACTAAAGTGGTTTAAGGCAACAGGTTTTCATTTTTTAGTAAAGCCATCTTATTTGGTATAATAGTGTAGTCGCTTAGGGAGCCTTAATAGAAACTCTCAGAAATAAAGTACGGAAGTTTTTAATGGTTATTCACAAATTAGGTTATGAGGACAGTTTTATAATATTTACAGTTTAAAACCTGAGGACCTACTTAAAGTGGACCCCTTGCTCGTACCTGACCCTCTGAGTTCTCTGACCACATCAGTATCATGTTACTACAAATATAAACTGTCCACCTGTCGCGGCTCGAAGAGTCTGATTGACAGATTGACTGAAGTAGAATAGACTGGTATTCAACATAGAGTGTATCGACTAAATGGCTGTCAAGTCAAGCATTTAAAGCCGAACTTGTGTTGTAAATACTGTACAGTGACAATATTTGATATATTGGTAATAATAGTAAGTAATTTTAGTCACCTTTTGACACTGTGGAAAAGTTCTGAGGCTAGTTGTTGCACATTCTAATTAGACACACACAGATTAAATGTGTGTGTGTGTGTGTGTGTGTGTGTGTGTGTGTGTGTGTGTGTGTGTGTGTGTGTGTGGGTGTTTGTGTGTGTGTGTGTATGTGTGTTCTAACACCCCTTTTCACATAGATGTTGAAAAAACAAACTCTGGTATCTGTCTGATCTTCATTTTTATTTCACATTTTACTAGTTGTTTCACATCTTGGCTCATCTAGTCTGTGAGATAATACGTGTTTTCAACAATGACGTTGAAGTGTTGAAGCAAAATCACTAACTTTTCCAAGTATTTTGATGTTATTTTTTGTACCCAGCTGTATTTTCTTTCAATTTTTTGGTGTTATTTTTGGATAATTCATTGCTGATCATTTCTGATATATTTACTGACTGTGAAGAATTTTAAAAAAAGTGCAGTAGAAACAAAAATTACTAATTAATTAAACTTTTACTAAATTGTCATTGTCAAATTAAACTCTGCTACACTGAAATAGGCCTAAAGTAATCTCTCCCAGAATGAAATCTTTCCTTTTTCTACATTTTGTTTGTTGTTACATTATAGTGATTTCAAGATTCACTAATTGTGTCAACACAAACACATACACGCACACAGACACACACACAAATGCACACACTCACACAATGACAAACACTAACACACACACCCATGCGCACACAAACACACAAACACACACACACACACACACACACACACACACACACAAGCACACACAAACACACACGCACACACACATACACTATTAAAAGGATAGATTAATTGTATGTCTGTAGTTAATTTCAGTAATGCAAGCTTTGATTTACTTTCTCTGCTCCCTTCACTCTCCCTCTCCCTCCCTCTCTCCCACTCTCTCTCCCTCTCTCCTTCTCTCTCTCTATTTCTCTCTCTCTCTTTCTCTCTCTGTCTCCAGCCTCGGCTCCTAAGCTCCGACAGATGCGAGGCCAGTCTCTGATGGAAGGGGACAAGCTGTACTTAAAGTGTGAGGCATCAGGGAATCCTAGCCCATCCTTCCGCTGGTACAAAGATGGACACGAACTTCAGAAAGGCAGAGACCTCAAAATAAAGACCAACAAGTGAGTCTGCAGGACTATATATTTTCCTTCCATTTCATACAAATAAGTTTGCATATTCCAAAGATAGTCACACATGACATCCACCTTACACACATGTTGTACCAGAATGGCTCCAGAAATGCTTTGGTGTGTCTGCGTAACTTCACATGTATGTGTGTTTTTAGAAAACTTCACTTTCATCTCTTCTTTACTTTTATAGACTTTCATTCCTATTTTTTCAATGATAATCACACACACATTGATTATCTCAGTCTGCTGAATATCTCCCTCAAACTTCCCCTCTCTCATACCTCTCACTGGATTAACGCTGTATTTCCTAACTAAAAAAGAAAGGTAGTTAGTAAGTCTTTTTTAGTTTTTTTTATCAAGAAATGTTTGTACATTGCATTGTACTACAGAAATGGAAGGTCACCAGATATTTCATTTTTCTTACATAAGAGGATCGATCAGGTATCTGTACTTTTCTTGAGTAATTACTTTCTAGAATGCTTTTTTTTTCTTCGTTCTTCTCCCTTTATGTCGACACACATACCTGTTCTGTATACTTCTTATGATTTCATAACAGGCTTGCTACTTTAGTAGATTTAAAAAAAAAAAATCCCATCACAGATTACTTTCCCGACATCAAGACTGATTTAAATCTAAATAGAAAAAAAACAATACTTTGGTATCCAGCAGGGCATAACATACACAACAGTCAAACTAAAATGCTGAATGTTGAATACCAAAGATAAAACTGTCAAGAAATATATGCATTAAACTCGACTATAAAGACCAGCTGTGATGTCAGTGTTTTACTATCCACTGTTTGTTCCACTTCATGTGTCCGGCAAAATGGTTGTTCCCACTGAAAACATCCTTTGCCCATGAATGACACTTAAAAAAGTTTAAATAAATGCCCCAATCCTTTTAATTAATATTGTATTAAAATTAAATGAGGTTCAGTAATGTTTGCACCAAAACAGCCGGTATAAATGTCTTTCAAATGGTAACTGTTTACTTTTAAACTTGCATTTTGTACATTTTGATGTACTTTTTAACTTACTAACTTTCCTTGAAAAAGAAGTTGAGTCAGTACCTTTTTTTATACTTAAATATATAAGTAGCTGTACTTCTACTTCTAAGTAAAGAATGTTTAGCCCCTCTGCTGTCCATTTCAGCTTATATATTTACCTTTATTTTATTTTATTAATTATATAAACCTACAGCCATATTCTATTCTTAAGTTTATACATACATATGTACAATGAAAGTTGTTTTAATACAGTGTATATCTAAGGATACAAATATACTATTTGAAAGAAAAATTTGCCTTTAATTTTGTATCACTGTAACACTGTTCAGGTATCAAAGCAGTATTTGTCCTATTTCTGTTGCCTTGGTTACATCACACAGACACTGATTCATTACCTGGTATGATTGTAGATAACTCCATCATGCAGTCAAAATGTTCAGGTCCGCCCATGGAAATCTTTTTACAAGTGTGTGAGACTCTAAGACTATAGTCAAACACACCTACCCTTAAGTATATAAGGGTAGGTAGTTACACTACTGCACCCACTTCTTCAAAATGACATGCTGCAATACAATAAGGTTGTTGTTTTTTTTTTTTCATTTGCTCGGTGTCACTGTGTCTCTCTCTTTCTCCCTTCTGTCTCTCCTTTCTTTCCCTAACACTGAAGAAAAAACTCAAAGGTGCAGATCAGTCGCGTCCGTGTGGAAGACTCTGGCAACTACACCTGTGTGGCTGAAAACTCAGTAGGACAAGAAAATGTAACAAGTATAATCAGCGTGCAGATCTGTGAGCAATGAAACATCAGTGTTTGTCCCTCCGTCTGTCTGTCGAATATGAATGAATGATCATTGTTAACGAAATAAAATATTTTATTACGACACACCAAGACATATTAACTGGCGGCTGATATAGATTGTTCCTTTGAACTTCTGTTCATGAGTGTTTTTTTTCATAGAAAAGCTTGTTTCTGTGAAAATCTAAAATTTGATGGTTGGTTTTCTATTCATTCTTTTTACCTTTGGTCTTTGGAAATGAGAATGAGAATGAGAATTGGATAGGCTTATTTATGGTTTGATTACTCGTTTCTTTGACAAAAATATGAGACCCATTCACCTTCCACCAAGAACTGTCTGCACACTTATGGAGGTTTTCAGTATAAAAGGTTCAAAACATCCCCTGTTCTTCGTAAAAGCTAAGTGATATCAAAGATGCAGGAGCAGATCATACAATTACCAACACAATTTTTCATCAGTTGCGAAACAATATTGTGGCTTTTATCATCATACAGTACCCGTCGAATGTATGATCAGTATGACTGTCCACCATTTGTAGCGCTATCAGACTATTTTACAGGCCTATGAAATGTCAACCGGCAGTTGAAGTGTCTCGGGAGAATAGAGCAGTTACAGAACAGTATTAAGGGAAAACAGATTGATGGAATATGCAGGCAGTAGAGTTTGGCTGGAATGGTCCAGAATGGCTTTTTTGGCACCTGGGATAAATAAATATCTCTGATTGGCATTTTCACAATCAATAATGGCCAGCCACTTGAGTTTTTGAAGAGACTGAGGTTAACCAAGAGCAGGGGTCGCTCGCATTGTTGGGAAAATTCTAAACGTTATTCTAGCCTGTGGTGATGTAAGGCACAATAGTGTAAGGTGTGCAGATGCACCAAGCTCAATTCTGACCATTTTCTTTTTTTTGGGTTATTTGTTACATTATTGATAATTAAACAGATTTTTTTTCTTTGAAACTGTGATTAATTAGGCCATGGTTAGGGGTAAAATAAACCAAATCATTTAACCACCAATTTTTTCTGTATATAGTATGTGTTGGCTGATGCGGGCTATTATGGCTACCATAACATTTGCACACCTTCTCATTTTTTACAAAGAGGTGACTTTCATTTATTTTTCTATGTCTCTAACACCCTCCTCGTAGTGACCACCACCACCACCACCACCCCCCCATCTCCAGGCGGGAGTCATGCCAGGCGCTGCAACGACTCGGAGAAGGCCTATTGTGTCAACGGGGGAGACTGTTACTTCATACATGGTCTTAACCAGCTCTCTTGCAAGTAAGTCCCTTCACTCAGTCGTACCCGGCCCCTCAGTCATCCCTGTGGAGTCACTCCCCCTGTCTCTCCTCCCTCCCTCTGTCTTCCTATCTGCCTCTCTCTATCTCTCTGGTCTCCGGCACTGTGTCACTGGTCACCTTACCTTGTCTTCTGTGTCATGTTTCTACCTCTCCACATTCATGCACCTGCAGCCCACCCTGCCTCCCGCTGTGCACTTCTTCCAAGGCTTGTTGTTCACGATTTTAACCAAATGTTACACGGTCGCTTGAACTGTTTAACTCATTTACCCTATAGATAATATTAATAAAACCAGCTTTGTTCTTTTTTCTTGGAAAATGTTTTCATATATAAGATCAAGAAAGGTAAATTAAATAAAGAGTTCAGGATATTATATTATATTATATTATATTATATTATATTATATTATATTATGTTATATTATATTATATTATATTATATTATGTTATATTATATTATATTATATTATATTATATTATATTATGTTATGTTATATTATATTATGTTATGTTATATTATATTATATTATATTATATTATATTATATTATATTATATTATATTATGTTATATTATATTATATTATATTATATTATGTTATATTATATTAATTATATTACATTACATCATATTATATTATATTATATTATGTTATAATGTTATGGAAACAATTAGATTTGCCATCAGCGATAAAAGTGTCGATTTTTTAAAAGAGATTTTGAAAAATACAGTTTTATCCAGTCTGTATGTTCCATAAAGTATCAGAAGCTTAGACTATATTTAAAAGAGTTATCGTTTCTTCGGATGTCATACTGATGGTTGGCCCAACGCCAGATTACATACTTATAAAAACCTTTTTAAAACACTTTCTTCGTGCCTTTTATCTGAATTGTGCAAAATAAATAGACATCTTACTGATTGAAATGCAAGTTGTAAAACAATCGTTAATGACAACTTTTGCATACAACCATATCCTAACCTAACATAACTGTTTGATATGTGACAAGCTGTGAGGGTAAATTCATTCTGGAACATAAAAACTCATCATTGACACATTTATTTTAGCTTAGAATTAAAATATACTGTATTTAATCACACTCGCAATTTAACATTAATTGCAATTTAGTTCATTAAAGCCTTTGGAGTCTGATGCCACATGAACCCTAACTAAGCCTGAGCCTTTATATACCACAGTTAATGATATAGCCAACATTCTTGAGCACATGACCTCAATGATCTTACAATTCTATCTTCACCATAACGTTTTGGAGTCTCACGTCCAGCCGGGGTAAGGGTTAGGGATCACACTTTCATGGTCACGGGATCCAAAGGATTAACATACAGCATTAGCATACTTGGTATTTCAGAAAAACATTTTCTCCATGATGTCATATTATCAAATTGAAATGATTGCGTCCAAGAAGTTGATCGCTAACACTGGCAAACGTTACCTGATAGCTTTTCAGATTTGTTGTTTTATCTTGAAATATGAAGGATCGTCAACATCCAATGTGAAGCAGCAGCATATGAGAGTGATATGTCCGATTCCCTATATTTTCAACCAACAATACGACATCAGAGCAGCATTTAAGCTTCCTTCCCGGAGCATGGAGTCAGAGTAAAATGACCGCTGTGTGAAGCACACTCTATATTTGGCCATTGTCTGTTTGGTCTATGATAAATAAGCAAGCTGGAAATGTGTGTCACATGGCATGTGATTCTGATTCTTTCTAACCTGCAGGGCACTCTGATGCTTTGGGTTTGTTTGTCTGTAGTTGCTTTTCAGTGGCTCACAAAGTTGGTAGTTGCGGGTTCTGGTTTTATGGTATTGATTCTGAAGTATACTTGCTCCCTATTTCTTTTCTCTCTCTACTACACCTGTCACAGCAGCCCGATTTAAAGTATGTTGGCTCATGCACATCACCATATGGAGGTCATTCAGCAGGATTAATGATCTGGAGGAAGTTTCAGCTGCGGTACTGTAGTATGGCCAGTTCCAGGATGGATCACAGTAGCTCTTTCTGGGAGCTACCGTTTTGGAGATGATGGTGAAATTGGTGAAAAACTTTAAAAAATATATATTTCTGACATTTTTAACCAAAGCAAATTGTTAAGGGACACAAGCAATGATTTATAAAAATCATTTTATAAATATATTCAAACCTGGATGATTTCAGTTTTAAACTGGGTATAACATGTGTTAGAGCGGTTGTAATTACTTCAAATTGAGGCTAGAAGCACCCAGAAAACAATGTAGATAAGACGGAAGGCTAGAGCTTAAGCTCTCTAACTCATTACTTCATATCACCTTGAATTAAACAAACTGAATAACTGACAGTGGAGTGCTCCACTCTCTCGCTTGTTTAAAGTCAATGTAGCTCACCCTGAAGTCAACCTCTCTCTCCCCCTTAAATCAACTTGAAGTCATAGAAAGATTCCATTTCTTATTGTAAGCAACATTTCCAGGGCTTTCGTGATGAAGAAAAATGTTCCTAGCTTTCTTTAAACGAGGTATGTAAGTTTTTGAAAGCCTTACATACATAATAATACATCCTTACTATATTGATCAATGTTAAGCTATTTATTCTTCCACCCTGTGGCGACCGTTTCCTTTGCTTGTGAAAAGTGCAGGTCAAAAATAGCATAATCAATCTTATTAATAATAAAATCCCTTTGATATCTACCCTGTATGCATAGCGTTGGCATTCCAAAAAGTAATGACTAGAGTTGCACCATTACAAGCTATGTATGTGGAGCATTGGGATTAAAGTGTTGTAGTTCTTTTGGTGTTGCACTGCACTTATAACGGTTGTATAGTTGACAATGTGAAGGGAATTCTGCAACCAGCTCAATTACACTGCTTGTGAGAGGTGAGCAAATATAAAATGACAAAACAACAAGACAAGTCACACAGCATTTTTTTTACTACATCAGAAATATATGTGAGACAGGCGTATCTAATAAATGTCCATCTTTTAATTTTACTGCAATACTGTTATCTTCCATTACTAGAATATTCTTGCAATAATGAAACTATATTTATCTCAATGCTTAATGCTTATGCAGGCTAACTCTATTTTACTTTTATAACTTGAAACTTGATGTCATACTGTGGGGGGCTCACAGACTTATAAGACTTACCAGTCATTTGAAGCACATTTCAAAAGGAGAATCTACAAAATCCACCTCATTCCAACGATGCCCATTTCCTGCTGTAGCTCAGGAGGCATGTTGAAGTACCCTTGAGCAAGTCATGAATGGCTGTTCCATTGGTGTGTGAGTAATGTATGAATGGTTATCGCTCCAGATGAGCAGGCGGTCTGGAATATCCACAAGTATGGGAATGTGTTGTTGTCAAGCGCTATGAGTGGTTGGTTAGGACTAGCAAGGCATTAAATAATTAAATTCCATTTTCAGCTTTCACTTTGTGACAATAAGACTGATAATTACTATTTTATTTGCCAGCTAACGCTTAAATTTTGGATGTCAGGAGCGCACACAATGCGCACAAGCTCAAAGGAAGAACCATCATAATGGAAGGTTTGGGTTTGGCCTCTCTCCTCATCAATTTTGAATCATAATATATCATCAATGTCTCAAATGTATTGAATGTAAATGAATATAATACAGAATAAGACAGTGATAATATTATATAATCATATCATTATATCATTATAGGAAGGATCTGCTGTGGTCTGCAGCAGATCCTTCGTGTTAACACGATAACTTTAAAAATTATTTCATGGATCATTTTCAGATTTTATAACCCTAACCTTTAACCTTATTACCTTAGTCCGAGAAAGAACTGGATAGGTTTTAGGAAAGGTCAGTTGCAAGGATAAATCTTGAGTTTTTTCCACGGTACTGACATGGAGAAAACTTTGTTTGAGAGGGTGGATACAGTGCTGCAAAATGTGCAGGATTATACAGCCCTCTGAGCATGATTGTGCTTCATATGGACACAATGCATATTTCAAGAGCTACAGCAGTTCAGAGAGGTAGCAGCGGGCCAGGCAGCAGTGTCCAGAGAGTTACTGTAGCATCTCATCTCTCACATCCTTTGTTGGCCTGTCTGTTTGGGCCAGTGAATAACAGGATGTAAATAACACTGCCGTTCATAGACTGTCTCCTTGGCTTGTACGCGTCAGAGATAATGTAGACATCCATTCCAGCTTGCACAAGAAGACACAGAATTCTGCGCAGTAGCGGCAAATCAGTGTACTGCATGGCAATGGCAGGCAGAAAAAAATGTAATATCCTTGAAATTTGAGGTGGTATTTGCAAGCTCATTTGTGTCAGCCATGGAAATGCATAATCTCCTCTTCCTTGAAGGGGAAAGAAATGATGTACTGCAAAATGGAGCGGCTAGGTTAAAGTGGAGGACAGAACCTACAGAAAGGCATCCTGGCTTAAACCGTGTGGAGGTTTAAGTGGGGATCAGAACATGCAAACATGCCCTCTGGCTCGCTGCTGGCAGTGCTTGATGTGTCTTGTGCACTCAATATTCCTTTCAACATCTGTTATATTTATCTATGCAGCTTTGCAGAAAGCTCTCGTTCTGATTAATCTGACCTTTGCTGGTGAACATTAGCATTAACATTGTATTTCCAGCTATACGTTGAAAATGCAATTTTTTTTCCACCAGAATCAATAAAGTTAATTGAATTACATCCAATCTACAAATGCCATGAGCACAGACTAGTAGTGATGTATTTTTAATTTGATGAGCCTTTGTAAAATGCATGTAGCAAAATGAATCACAGGCTTTGCTTCCCTTCAGATGTTGGAAAAAAAGATGTGCTGGCTTTTCCCCCTCTGTGCTCATTCTCAAAGCTGAAAAAAACAGTACAGTTGGGAGAAAAAAAAGGCAAAGCAAGCACAGGTAGATAAGGAAAGGGTGGGAAGAAGATACCAAAGGAGAAGCAGAGAGAGAAGGAGCAGAGGCAAAAGAGAAAAGAAATGATATACAGTAAATGCTCTCTCGGCATGACTGCTTCTGGGTGTCTTCCACCTCTCCCTCTCTGCTCTATTTATAGCTCTATGGGAAATTGCTGAGTGTGCTCTTCTGAGGGGTTTTGCTGTAATTGATTCAAAATGCAAGTTGTCTCTTTTGTGGTAAGAAAGGGGAGAAAAGGATACCAAGTCAGTAATATGGACGGAATATGTGTTAGGGACAAAGACAAAGGTCCTTGCATTTTGATATTTTTTGACCAGATACTAAATAACTATAATAAATACATTATGGTGATTAGAGTCAGAAAGTGGCTGTTATCCTGTGATCAGTGTTACGGGAACACACCGATGATATCCTCACCCTGAAGTCCATGGGTTGTGATTCATGCACAGTGAAATGTGGACTGCCGTTAGATCCGATCCTATATACCATGCATGTGTTTGATTGCGCTGCAGTAAAAGCCATCTGCTATCCATTACAGCAATAAAAAAATTAAATCAATTATTTCTGGCTGGTTGAGAGCCATGACACCCATTAAAACACACAGTTCAAGACATTTTGCAATTTAAAACACTCTACTCACTAGATTTCTCTTTATTTTCTCAAGGACATCGATGGAATGAGGTCAAGTAATGTTTCTCTTATACGGCTTATTAAAGTTAGTAGAAAATCATGGCAGTATGTGTCCTTTGCATCAAATATCTGGGATTATGTATGTATGCAGCAGTTTTCTAGATACCGTGATGCAGTGAGGCGCCACGTTTTTTCAGTGTGGTGATTTTGATTAATCACAATCGGCTTATGCTATTGCTGACAGCTCCTCACAAATCCCAAAATGACACACCCCATATAGACATTCAGAAGCTGCTGACATCATTTTATACGTTTTTTAACTGTGTTCATGCGCACACACTTTGGAGGGCTGCCCCTCTCTGTCAGTGTTTAAGTGCTTCAGTTTTAGGCACCATCATTTTTGCCAATGGCAGAAGAACATTTTGATGTGTCTTCATTTATATGTTCCCATCAGCGGAATATATTCTTACATTAGTCTTTCCATAGGTACACTGTAAAAAGAGGAATAATTATATGTATTCATTCATCAACATTTTGTTTTTAATAGTGCAAGATTAAACCCTAAACGCTTATAAAAGTGAAAATTCCTCAAATCTCCTTCAAAAAGCATTTTTTCATGGATTTAGCTTCAAAAACACCTAAAATGTAATACAGTAAGAAATACTAAATTAAATAAAAATGTAATATTTGTTTTTTATTGGTGCACAAATCTGACATTATTTTTTTCCTGCAGTGTTTTAAGACAAATATTACATGTCGTAAAAAGAGAATTGTTGGTTATTTAAAAATATTTCTTCCACCAGTGACACAATTACATTAAGTAATTATAGAAAATGAATAGGTTGGACTCAAAAATATTTAATTCAATATAGGTTACTGCCTGAAGTAACTGCTTTAATTCAGCAGCAATTTTCTTTTTACAGTGCATTATTAGACCCCAGTAGCATAAAAACGTGAACATTATTTAAATTTTTTTCAAACAATGTTGTTTTTTTTCATGGTTTTCTCTAAAAAAAAAAATTGTATAGTATTGGTGCACGAATCTGACATTGATTTATTCCTACAGCCCTTCCGGACATATATTGCACACCGTAAAAAGAGAATTGTTGGTGATTTAAACAAATGACTTCCACTGTTGATACTGGTAGATTAAAATTATTTGCAACTTAAAGTTAGACTCAAAGATTTAATTAAATTTAGGTCACCAGTTGATATAATTTATTATTAAGTTCATCAACAGTTTTCTGTTTCACAGCGCACGATTATAATAATAATAATAATAATACATTTAATTTATAATGCACTTTACATTTGGATCAAATCTCAAAGTGCTACAAAGTAAAAGCAGATAAAAGCATAAATAAAAAATAAAATAATAACTATATAAAAGCCTTACCAA